>KK118448.1:33862-62108 GCA_000611955.2 Stegodyphus mimosarum
TATATATATATATATATATATATATAACGAGTACAATATTATCTCATTCATATAAAGCTAATTAAAATTTTAGATTAGGAAAATTCAATTGTAAACAAATAAAATGATTAATTATTGCTGCGAACTCATTTGCAATAACATTCAAATTCAGAAAGCATAAGTAAATTAAGTGCAAGTATCTAAATACACGAAAAACATATAATAATCCAAACATTTTATCTTTAAAACTTGAAAAAAATTTAAAACTAAATTAATTAGCATCAAGTGAATAATTGTTGAGCAGTAAGGAAACAGATCTTTTCAAGGGGAAGTTGCCTTTAAACCTAACTCTTCAATTACTCAATTCGTGTTTCATCATCCAAATAGGTATGGGTAAAGGATTACACAAAACCAAAAAGAGTGAAATGTTTAAATAAGAAATTTAATAGTAAAAGGATTTCGAGTAATTTAGTAATCAAATCCGCTATAGGAAACAAAATTACTTTTTAAAGATACTTATCCAATGTAATTAAGAGTACAAATCCAAATCAATTTAGAAATCCTTACCTATATAGGTACTTCCCCGACACGAATAATGCATGCAAACCAAAACAAACTAAAAAACTTATTTAAACATTATAAAAAGGAAAAATAGTAATATAAAATAAATACAATCTATAAAAATAATACAAAAAAGGCAAGTAAATAGTAAGTTTCAATTTAACTTACCATGTAACTTCATATTTTTGTACGCGGGAAAGTTATGTAGCAGTTGCTAAACAATGTAAGGTTGAGTAGTTTGTCGCTGCTGTGTAAACAAAGGGCGCTGATCCTATGTAAAGTTGAGTATTTTTAAGTTGTTAACTGCGTTTGGTAATAATATAGCTGCTAGCTCTAAAGTAATGTAAAATGGATGTTCTGTGTGAAAAATGAAAAAGAATAAACGTAGCTGCTATCTGCTATAGGATTGTTGAATGTAAGTAATGTGTGAAAATGATGTACATTTTTTGCAAGTTTTGAACAAAAGTATGAAAAGATTAAAAAATTGTAAAATTGATGAAAAATGTTTAATGAATTTAACTAATTTAATAAAATTTAAGTTAAACTAAAACTTTAACTAAACACTGGCCAAAGGTAAGGAAAATTAGAAAAACATAAAAATCTTCACTCAATTCGAGTGAAGATAGCATCTAGCTGTCTTCTAGTATATATATGTAACTAGTATATATATCATACATATACATCAACAAAATCAACATATATATACATATATATATATATATATATATGATATTTTAGTGGATGGTCATAGGAATGATGAAGCTTGGCAATCAGGTCACATCAGTATCCGGCTGTTGTCAGGGCTGAGTGGCATGCAGCAAATGATGACACCGAAGAATTTAAATCTCCATATCTTTATTAACTTAAAAGCAGATCATTTTTTCTTTTAGACGAAAGGCTTCAATTTGCATATCCAATAATGAGTTAAATTAAATAATATTAAATTTAAGAATCCTGCGTCATAACTTCTCCCCTTCTTTTAAAATTAACAAAAGGGGAGAAGAGTAGCGGAGGTTTTTATAGCAGCGATGCGAGAAGCAGTCTGACTAAAAATGGCGCATACCTGCTATTTATATCAGCGGTTATATAACAAACATGCCAGTGTTCCCGAAGATTTTGAATTTGCGGAAAGTAAATTAGAGGTTGCCAGTTCACGTAGAGCAAAGCCAGATGCGTAGTTCGCGTAGAGCATTTTTTATATTTTACACGCGCACACACACACACACACACACACACACACACATATATATATACATAAAGAAACATAATAGGAGGCTAAAAGTTAAATATATGTATCTAGTATACATATGTCTGGTGCTGACGATTGCCAAAAAAAAAATTCAAGTGCACAACTAGTAGATGTTATTACAGTTCCATATACAAAATTACAGTTCCATATACAAAATAAAAATTACAATAAAAAAAGTGTTTGCATTATTAAAGTAATGACGTTAAGCGAAGAATTCTTATATATAACTATGAAAGGAGTAGTAACTAAAATAAAAATAAGTATCTCTATAAACTGCATGCAAATCTAATAAACCGTGAAATTTTATACGGGAGATGATATCTATGTATAACGCTTAAAAACTGTAAAACGAGTGCTTGTCTTAAATGTCACGTTTAAATAAATATTTATTTTGTACAGCGAAGACCCATGCTGTTGCTTAATAATACTTCGAAATTTTGCTTTTTATTGTTGAAAATAAGTTTGATGTGATATATAAAAGTCTCCGCCTCCTACAAATTTTGAGGATTTACTCGAATACAAAAAAACTATCTTCAATATTTTATCCAAATAACCAACATTAATGAAATATACGTTTAAAAAATTTTTCAGTGTTTTCTTTCAGTTTTATTAGATTAAATTATAAATTCTTATTCGCAGTAAAAATATTACAATAGGTAAAATAATTATTATTAATAATAATATTGCAAATTATATTAGTTACTTTAAAGACTCTCTGTTTCAAATCCTGCTAAGCCATTTACTGAGGTTTTGTAGTACAAAATGTTCTTTGAATATTATGTGGCATCTGCTAAATAATTGACAGTGCAAAATTCTGGAAAAATCCATACAGATAATAATAATAATAATAATAACAAAGGGAAACAGCAGGTAGTGAATCATGTTATCAGTATACCTGTAATGCAGAATCTACGCCGACTTATTTTTCATAGTTATAATTGATCATTGTAATTTTAGGTATAATGTGCATTGTATATTAAACACTGCATAGATATTTTTGGTTCATTATGTATATTAAACACTACTGTATATTATGTATATTAAACACTACCACTTTTAGCCCAAAAGAGCTTTAGGCTTGAAATGAAATTTTTGAATCGAATGACTGTAAATACATCATTTCGAACGTCTGATTCTTTTGCCATTAGGCAAGACATGAGGTATTTATTTCTGAAACTGAATCTGTCTGTTGTGGATTAATAAACTAACCTATTTAAAAGCAATAAATGAAGTTAAGAATATTTGTTTCTTACTTTTGAACAGGATTGATTTAAATATTAAAAGTGCACTTAACTGATGATCTATCTAATTAAAAATATTCAATACTTTCATAGAATGGCGTTATATATTTTTTATTATTTATTTCATACTTTTAAAAAATTTAATGAATTTTTGATTAACAAACTCAACGATTTGAAAGCGAGCAATGGCAACACTGGACGGAATAACACATTTTTATTTCCAGCTCGCTAGACTGACAGTCTATCGGTTGTGATTTGTTATCGAATTATATTTTATGTAGCATAAATGCGAAGAACGTGGTATTTAATAAATAAAGTGAACTCACAGAAAAGTTAATAAAAAAATCTGAAAGGTTTCAGATTTTAAATTACTTTAGAAGGGGCGTTTTTTTAACGTTTTGTGTGTTGCCTTTATTTATGAAATATTATATTTTACGTAACCAAACCATAAAATTCAGTTCAACAGCAATATCGCAAAATAATCTTAAAATGAGCATATCTTTAGAATTTCCGATACAGAGTCTCGTGCACTGGAGATAAGAATGTTTTTTTTTTCTTACAGTGTTGCCATTGCTCGCTTTGAAATCATTTAGTTTGTTAATCAAAAATTCGTTGACGTGTTACAAAATACGAAATCGATTATAAAAAAATTTCAAATTCCAAATTAAGGCTTCCACATGCCTATATTTCATGGAAGATTACGTTATTTAAATTTTGATGGCTCTAGGTACCGTCATTTTATCACAATGCGAGAAACATACATACATTCATGCCGATTCTCCGTTATTTAATTTCTTTAAATATAATACAGAGCTCTAATAATTGGTGGCAATAATTTGAAAAGTGATTCGCCATTTAAAGTTTTCAATGTAAAATGCAAAACGAAATTAATAGCCCTCCAGGACAAATTGCTCCTCTGGACTAAAAATTTATAAGCCATCTTACTAAGAAAAGTAAACGTTGATATGACAAACTCAGGAAAAAAAAAAAAAAAAAAAAAAAACAAAAAAAAGTAAGAAAAAAATAATAATAAAATAAAAAAGGAAAAAATGGAGTGGGGAGAGGGAAATAAAGGAGAATATGTGCCAACACTTAACACTGCATCGGGAATTTTAAAGATATGCTGCTTTTAAAACCTTTTGCGATTTTGCTGTTGAATTGTATATGGCGTAAGTGTGAGGAAAATGATGCTTACTAACACAATTAAAAAGAAGAAAAATAAAATGGGCTAATGGGAGTGAGTGCTAGAGCAGATTGGTAGATTGCAAGCTCAGCGAGGGCGTAAAATAAATATAACAAAACAAGAACAAAATCTGAAAAGGCTCAGATTTTAGCGGTCGCTCGAAAGGGTTTGTTAAGGATTTTTTACGGTCTCGCTTGAGCTCGCAGTCTACCAGGCTGCTATTGCCCTCATTAATGCTAACCCATTCTGTCTTTTTAGCTTTATAATCAAGTATTATTTTCTTCGCACTTACGTCATATGCATTTCAATAGCAAAATTGCAAAAATTTTAAAAGCTGCATGTGTTTAGAATTCCCAATGAACTGTTAACCCATTCTGTCTTTTTAGCTTTATAATCAAGTATTATTTTCTTCGCACTTACGTCATATGCATTTCAATAGCAAAATTGCAAAAATTTTAAAAGCTGCATGTGTTTAGAATTCCCAATGAACTGTTAAATGTTGACATATATTTTTGTACTTTTTTTTTTTTTGTCTTTTCTCAGTTTATAATTTCATTCTTTTCTTAGTAAGATAGCCTGCAAAACGTTTTTTTTATCTTTTTATTTTTAATGCTTTGTGTCTCAACCTTTTTTTTTATTAAATATCACGTTCATCACTTACATCCAATAAAATTAAATTTAACCACAAAATAGCAACATATTTAAAAACAGCATATCTTTAGAATTTCGAGATTGATAGTCTGCTGGCTGTGACTCTTAAAATTTGGCGTTAAAAAAATCTAACGGCAAGAAGAGCTCAACATCACAGAAATCTAATCACCAGTAATTCAAAAATAGCAACTAGGCCTTCAGGTAGGCAGTACACGATCTAAATTCACTTTCCGGAACCTTCCCTTAAATAACTAACTTCTTTGTACCTCATTTTTATACACTCGCGCTAACTCGTTTACATTGTGGCAAGAAAGCTTGAGTTGAAAGACAGCGATAGGAAAGGTTGCTTCAAAATAAAATTAAATATTAAGTAAATTAAATAAATCCCTAGAACCAATAATATGATACATAGTTCGTTTTATATACACCTTCCCCACCAAAAATGGGTCATGATAGAACGCTTAGAAGCAAATGAAAGAAAGCCTAATTATATTTTACCCAGAGTTCTGACACTTGTAATACACTGTCAAATTTAAGGTATTAAATGAAAAATGAGATTTGAAAGAGTCAACAAAAAACGTTAAAGTTAAATAAAGTTAAAATTTGCTTCTTAAAGTTTAATATTCGATGAATTCAGACGACATGAAAATAAATAGTAGATGATCCCCAAAATCAATATTATTAAAATAAAGGATAAATAAATAAATAAATAAATAAATATTACGTATGTTCAATAAAAATAGGCCATTTCATTGAAAATTTTAAACATTTAAATTTAACTGCTTTGGTGGGAAAAAGGTTCGTTATAGTTTTTATGAATGCTAACAAACAAGACGAAGACGAGGAGCAGGCCTATTAAGTTAAGTATGCAGGAACAGTAATTAAGATACGAATGATTTTATTTAAAGATCATTAGAAACGAAAACGCTTTCCTAGAAAACAAAAGGGATTCGTCTTTTAAGCGGCTAATTCATTTTGGGACACCGGAAAATTAATTGTTTCATGTTTGAGCAATTATGCCCTTTTTAAAACGACTCATTTGAGTTTTTCTCCCCCCCTTCCTATTTCAAAGAAAAGCCCTGCCGACCAGAGTACTTAAAATCCCTTCCTTTTCAAAAAATTTCCCTCGATTAGTTTCGACTTTTCCCTTTCATGTTTCTAGAAAAAGATCTCAGAAAAGTTCATTATGCAATTGCCTCATTAGTAATCCGGAGGAACGTTTCGAAAAATTTTTTCCATTATTATTTCTTCTATTATCCCTTCATCGTACTCTCTTTTTCCTTTTTCTCTATTGTTGCACAAGGGAACGAATGAAGTAATAATAATAAAAAAAGGAGAAATATGCCGTATGAATGCGCAATTCTTTTTCTTGGCTCTCCCATTGGTCGACATAACCCTCCGCCTGGTGGTTATTAAGCGAAGCTGAGCTAATTAATTTTAACGAGACCCGAAGTCCGACTTTTATTCTTCCCCTGCCTCAGCCACCCCTTCGGAAGAACTCCCGATCGTCTGCAGAAAAACGGAAGCGATCCGGGGGGTTCGTCAGTGTTCTCTTCCACTTTCCTGTCCTTGTTTGGTGAACGTCTAGATTTGGAACAAAGGAAATTATTCTTCGGTTTCTAAATAAAACAAAAGAAGAGAGGAAGTAGATAAAGGGACGAGAACAGCTGATTAAAAATTATCGGGCTTTGTCGAAGCGCAGAGCAGGGTTTTGGAACGTTCTGTTGACGGAGAAGATGAATGCGTGGGATTTGATCGCACTAATTTATTCAATTCAGATGCATTGTGCAACTCTTTTTACAATATTTTAGAATGATAAATGAATTGAGCAAGCTGTATAAGTACGTTATCTGCTTCAATATACATTTATAGTTGCTTTAATTACCTTTCCAGCAATAATATTTGATTTATTGTTGATGAAAGCAAATTAGCTACATTATCCTCAAGCAGCAGATAGTTTAAATAGTAATTAGAACTTCATATAATCATAATTATTTGTTACGATAAAAGTTTATATAAACTCTATACTATGTGCATCAACACAATGTAGGGGGAAGCTAAATCCGAGCACTATTTTAGTGAAACACATTGCGGTCTTCAATAAATGATATATTTATATAGTGGAGGATAAGTATCGTGAATAGATATCGATAGAACTCTCAGCAGCACCCTTAAGTCGTAAGATCACAGTTTCATCATTAGAAAGAATGTTCCTTATTGAGTAGTTATATGAAGATGAATTCTAATAAATAAGTAGGCCCTGCTTAAAGAGAAATTCTTGACTATAATTTTGCATACTGTTGGTGATCGAGTAGATAATATGATTGCAGAACAATAGAAGTTCGACAACCGTCCAGTTCATAGCCAATGGCTGAATGCATGGATTTGGGTGGATTCCCACCTCTTTATCAACAGCATAAGTAAGAACCAATTTCTCTTTGAAAACTATTTAGGAAGGTATCGCTTCTGTTAGGCAGATAGCTCTCTTGCGTATTTCACCCTAATCAATAGATCAAATTAGGCAAAACCTGAAAATATTAGCTTTCAGTGTATAAATATTTTATCACATAATTTTTGCTTTGTACAGATTTTGCCATATTTCTTCATCTTTAAATTACTCAATTAAATTTCTTGTTCCTTGCCTTTTTTGAGTAGCAAAACCTATACTGACATTTCATTGGTCAACTGCCTTTTTGCTGCTATTATACAAAGACACTTTAACCTATTTTTCCTTACTGAAGATCGTGAATAATTTGCTTCTTTCTGAAGCAAGTATACGGCTGAGGTTATAAATCCGAAGAACGTTTAACACATTAAGGAAAATGCCTTCTAAATATTTCTTCTTACCTGTATTGTAATGTTTATTACACAGCTATCGGAGTTTTATTGTAAAATGAAAGATAATACTTTAATTCATCAACAACTTGTGATACGCTTGAGATTTATTTTGGGTTTATAAGATCATTCGAAAGTTTTTTTCTTCTGCCTTTCTGTTATTATAATTGTTCAAGACAAATCACGAGATGTTTATCAACTTAAGGGGAATATCTTCTTAGAGAACTTTCTAAGAGACACTAACACATAATTATGTTGCTAAAAATAAAAAAAAACAAAACAAAATACCATGTTTTCAGATCCTTTTCACAAGAAACTGAACCCGAATCGAGCAAACGGTTTTCAGCTGTCTTATCCAGTCAAACTGTGGGGCGCGCTCCCCTTTGGGGGGCGGGATAACCCTACATAAGGGGTGCGAGCATATCGAAAAGTCGAAAATAAAAGATTATTTTAAAAATTATTTATTTACTGAAAGGAAGCAAAACAAAATACATTCTGACATAATAAAAAAAATACACATTTACGCTGATACAATGTACTTATAAATCTATATCAATACCGCACAATGTATTTGATAATTAATTTATCAATACTAAGTTAAGAACACGTTTAATAATTACAAGTGACTACAGTAGAGGAAAATGAGAGTTCGGGATCGGGAGCACAGGGAGCGGGAGTTCAGGGAGCTCCCGAGAAGGAATGGCTAGTCGTGGGAGGGAGGCTTATCTGAAAATGGAGATAGGAGAACCTTATCTGTCAGTGGATATGGTGAAAGTTGTTGATACATCAGAATGAAGAGAACTTGTTTCTAGTTATTTTCTTTAGATTATGCTTGGTATTTATACATTCTTTATGAAATAAAAGGAATTGTAAAACTATTTTCTTAAAGAAAAATTTTTAACTGTGATTAAAGATGAATTTAAACCAATGATTTCTTTCGTATAGATTCAGGAATTAAAACTTTGTTTAAAATAATAATATTTTTGATAATAACCCTTTCAGAGTATAATAATGTTTAAGAATATGAAGTAATTATTTTTTAGCATTATGTGTAATTCATGAATTAAAGTCATAGTATTATTCTGATAATTGAGTTCATACTTTTGAACTTTAATAATATTTTTTCCTTTAAAATTTTTTACCTTAGTTTTAAACGATTTATTTTGCGGACATCAGTTTTATTTATCTTTCATTATTCTAAAGACTTATATTTTTCGTTATTTATTGCCCATCACTTCCTAAATTTGCTAGTCCTCTTTTGATATTTATGCTTTTCCATATTTTTAATATCCATCTTTGGCTTCTAAATTTATATTATGTTTAAGTCCTTATATTCCCTATTATTTCTTTTAGTTCTTATTTCTTTTCTCCTGGAATCTAATTTTATTTGTATTCGTATTTCACACCAAAATTTATATGATCTTCTTGAAAAAAAAAAAACTAGAATTTGATTATTTTTCCGAACTGGAGGCAGAAGTTTGATTTTTACTACTTTCACAAACGATTCCTTAACATTTTTGCCTCTTATCTTACTTTAATTTCTTAAGTCAGCTTATGCATTAATCGCTATTAATACACATTTACAATACTAGTACAGACTGCCCAAATTGGAACTGAACTGTTACATTGCTTTGAGTGAGATATTACATCGTCTCTTACTTCCTTACTTCTAATTCAATGTACATAAGCTAATGTATTTTCCTGAAGGCAGAAATTCGTTATAAGGAATTTCCATTTTCACACAATCCATCTATCTAGTTAGAAAGTTATAAAAATTACACGAATTAACCTCTTTTATTATCACTATACTATTATTCTAAGTTTTTTTTCCCTTTTTTCTACAATATTGAAAATTTGAAATCTTATAAAATGCTGAATGTAGCCCGCTTTTAAGACATGCAATTACAAAAATTTATATGATTTGGCATTAAGTTAGAATTTATACAAATAAGATTGCCACTTATTATTTTATACTATTATAAATGAAAAATATCCCAAAATGAACATTCATATTTTATACTTTAATTAAAAATGATGCTTTCATTATGCTTGAATATAAGTTTTCAAGACATTGTTTCTCATGTATTAGATATTTAATTTTTATTTTGGACACTACTTTCTGTAAGCCTCTCTATGAAGCTGTTTTCGCACAATTATTCCCGTTTCACAAAATATGCATTTCATGGATGCTAATGGTTAGAATAAAACATACCGTATAAAGTTAGAATGAAACATATCATAAAACATACCATATAAGGTTAGAATAAAACATACCATATAAAGACTTTCACAAAAAATCTTAATAAAATATTTCCACTAAACTATTCAGTGTTTGAATCAGCATATTAATTTTAAAAGAAACAAGTACTAATCATTGTTCAGTGCTGCCTATAAAAATAAATATAACGTTAGAATATCCCCTCTTTAAATTTGAAATGATACAGCTAACTGAAGTGAAGTTTTACCGTAAACCGACCTTAGGCGTATTTTTAATTATTTCTACTGTTAAGAAGTGTATTGTAAGTTATACTGAATGACACAATAAACTTCTATTTCAGAAAACTAAATTGAACATGCATCGTGTATTCAGATTTAAACTAGCTTGAATCTTAAAATAATATAGTTTGCTGTGTTGTTCTCCCTGCTGCACTATAATTTGGATACAAGGGGGTTTTCCCACTATTTTTTGTTATTTTCCCCACTGGACTGTAGTAATATACAGGATACTGAAACTGATAGAATAGTATAAAAGAAAATATTTTAATTACATTTAATAGTTACCTCTAACTGAACGTAAATGGTTATTATGATAGACAATTAAAAGTAAAGCATATGATCTTATGATTTATTGCCTAGCAAAATTAAAGAGTTTACCTTGGGTTGATATCTGACAACTACAAAATTTATTTTAAACCCGCACAGTAATAAAAAGTGCATATAAAAATACGCATTCAAATTTAATATGTATTTAAGTATTGGAAGCAGAAGAGTGTAAGGTTCATTTGAGATAAGCTACATTTGGATAGTTTCTTATCCGTGGAAGATAAGAAAACAGGAAATTATGTCAGACACAGGTTCTTGTGGGTTTTAGAAATCAGTCATGAGCCATAATGGAGACAAAGGATAAACAAAAGTACTGTATTCCGAGGAAATACAAAATAAGAAAAAAAAATATTAATTGGAAAATCAGAGCGAAAGTTTAAAATATTTTTATCACAAAATATTCCCAAAATTTTGATTCTGCGATATAGATTTACAGAAAAGTATACAAGGATGGCGATTTAGTCTTTGGTATCAAATAAGACTATTTGTAAGATGAGTGGAAATCACAAGATGTAATTTGTAAGGTATGTGGAATGTGTTCTTCCAAAATCAAAACAAACCCGAGATACAAACCCGAGATATTCGCATTTCTATTCCTTTTGCTTCGGTGTCAGATAAATTCTATATTTCTATATTGCATATACTGAAAATATGAAGTCCCAGAAGCTGAATTCTACTGTATATTATATGCATAAAACTTTCACCTGCATTTAAATTTTACCATGCCCCTAGATAAAAAGTGTATGAAACTATAGAAATTATCCATGAACAACTAAGATTAAATTCAAAGAATGAATTTGTTTGTAAAACAGTTTTTCAACTTATATGATAACTGATATGGAGACCAGTTTTCCTCCTGACGTTTCCTGAGAATATATACAAATTAAGAAATTTTGAGAAAAGTCAGTATAAAGAAAATTACGCTTTAATAAAATACTTTGCGAAAAAAGAAAAAGTAATTTTAGAAGAACTAATCTTAGTAAAATGCTATCCGACGAAAACAAAATAATAAAATGGAATGTTACATTAGAAACAAAATGTTAAACATTAACTTATTACCAAAAACTAGAAATGGGACATTAGAAATTGTAAAATAAAAATAGGAAAACATGAAAAATAAATTTACACCTGGAAATATTGTTGAAACTGTTCAACAAATGTATGAAAAATATAAGTAAAATGTGAAAATAAATTTACTTGTACAGGAAATTTAAATGAAACTTGAAGACATCAAATAAAATACTGGATGAAAAAATAAAATGTGAAAATAAATTTACACTTTAAAACCTTGAAACGTAATTAACAACTTTGAATAAAATTTAGATACTAAAGCAAAATTATTATTATTATTATTAATTTTTAACAAGAGGATGATTTAGAAAAAATAAGACAAAACATACTTCTATGAAGCACAGATGGAATAAAAACTTACTTTGTTTTGAATAAAACACAAATCTTGCAAAGACTAAAATTTACAGGGGTCAGGAGATGAAATTCGTTCCCTACATGTTTAAGTACAATTTATTTGCAACATCTTACCACATCAGTACGAAAATAGTGAAGCGCAATAAGGAGCTATTATTTTTAAATACCTCATTTTACTACAGTGAAACGCATTCTGATAGGGATCTTGAATATTTTGCACTAATGTAAGTAAACATTTTCTATCGCTCTTTTCACCCTTTCTGTCTAAGTGAAAAATCACAAAATGTGCAATTATTTGAAGCTCTAGATCCGATTTTAAGAAAGCTACCGTCTGAAACAAAGGAAATTTTAAACAATACGGAATTTATGTACAGAAAAGTGTATGAAAAATTTAATGTACTGCCCATTTCACTTAATATGCTTATTCAACAATATTCCCGAAAACTCACACACTTCCCGAAAAGCTGCTACTGTATATGTTCAGCTATATCATCGATTCGACACTAAGCAACAATATCATTTGATAGAAGTATAGACTGCAAGTCTTCAGCAAAATTATCTCCAAACATAGTTTCTACGATCTCAGTTGCTGTTCGCAAAATAAGCTCCGGTGAATGGTGTGAGGCTTTTTACGTCTGGCTATTTTATATGAGACTTTGTAAGAAGCAAGTAAAGTTTTTTCATTCACAGACAAAGTTTTTTTTTAAATGTTTTTTGCTTTTCTCATGATTTTAATTTTAATTTAAAGATTGAAATTATAGAAATAAATAGATTATCAGGGCTTGTTAACGTACACACCATGAAGTGTGTCCAAATATCGTTTAAGTTTATTAGGTTTCATACTGTCTGCTGCCAATATTTTTGAGCAAATAACACACAGAGGCCTTTCTTCTTCATTTACTTCAATAGTGGTTAACCCAAAATTTGAGATTCTTGAAAATATCTTCTAGATTTAATTTTCAATTCCTCGCTCGTCTGTGCACCTTGTTGATGCTTTGTTATCGTCTAATGTTTACTTACGACTTAAAAATTTATCCATGATTCTATTTAAATCTACTGCTGTTATTTTTTTTTACCGTGAATTGCAATTATTTCAAAAATTACAAAATGCAGATTCAAGATAGATTGGGTGCGATAGAAGGATCGACTTGACCGCGACTGACTGGAAATGCACAAGGTGCAACATCTGTACACGTTTTTGCTCAGACGTTTTCGATAGATTGCGCAGACGTCCGCGAGAATGCCGAATGTGATGAATAGCAGAATGTAATAGATAGACAGCAACAGAGACTAAACTATTTTTCTAATGACATTTGTACTTTTAAAAATGGATGATTGAGGAAATAAATATTTAATTTAAGTAAAATTTATTTCGCAATATGTTCCGATTTAAAAATTAGAAAGGAAAAGTAACATAATACTTAACCTACTACTTAAAAGTAACTCATTTAAAATATCTATTACTTAAAAGTAATACATAAAAAAATTAATGCTTATCTTGATAATTTGCACGATTTATAGTTACGGTCGAATTGTAGCTTTAGCGTCAAAGTATATTATTAATGCATTCAATACATTGTTATTTTATGAGGGAGTCACTGAAAATTATGATTGAAAATTGGGTCGCAAATATTGAAAGTTTGAGAAGCACTGCACTAGGGTTTATCTGAGGTAACGGAGTTAGTTCCATGTGTAGACTAGCTTCGCTAAACGTGAAGTTCTGATTATTCAGTTCACTCTACTGTGAGGAAAAGCTGTTTTTTTAGCTACGTCTGCTACACCAAATGTCTCCGTTAACTCAGATAAACCTCAGTGCGAACAGCTCCTTTGAGGCGTAACAAGTCTATTAGCACTTAAGTTGGCTTTTATAAGGTATTTTTGCCGCCTCCTTGGTCAGTGGTCAGCACACTCGGCGAATATTCGAGAGGTCCGTGGTTCGAGTCTCGGCAAAGGCATTGCTCATTTTTCATATCTCCTGTTTCTAACTAACCCAATGTTTCTACAGTTTCGCCCGAACCAAAATGTTGGTGGATGATGATTCTCCACCACCAGGATTTGGCATCTGGGTCCCCTAATCCCCAGTCACCCTTTAAAAAGGGATATATAAGGTATTTCTCCCGCCTTCGTGGTGTAATGGTCAGCGCGCTCAGCACGTATTCGAGGGGTCCGTGGTTTGAGTACCGGCGAGGGCATTGCTCATTTTTTATCCCTTTTGCTTTCAAAAACTACCTAACACGCTCAGTAACATAGTGACAAGAAACAATCTTTCTAACAGTTAGTCTTTGTTTTTGTTCTTTCTTTTAAATTTAAGCTTGTGTTACTTGACCAATTATTTTTTGCTCTGGATCCTCAAGGATAAGTTCTTTTCAATTGACATTTAGGACATGCACAGTTAAGAGATATAGTTCATGATAAGATAGAAACTTTCAAATTCTTGATAAATTCTCTATCTAACTCTTCAGGTGGGTCTTAATTAAAAATGAGTACTTTGTTATATGAAGCAACATGCAGTATGCTTTGTTTCTACAACTGTGCAAGTCTAGTCAAGCTTTGCGTCGTCACCATTTGGAAACCATTTGACGGAGAGAAGTGAGGAAACAATATCTCATTTCTTAGGCAACGAAAAATGTGAACTCCTCATAATAAATATTTGCCAATTCTTTCATAATCAAAGCAATTTTAAAATAATTCATTGATTTTAATATTTGCTCATCTTATGGGAAATGCTTGAGTAGATTGTGCATTGGGGAAAGTTATTTTTCATATTCCAACTATTTTCCACCTATTGAGTTTAAAAATGAGTTGAACTATTATTTTCGTCCCACACTATAAAAGATGTTTATCCCTACAAATTCGTAGTATCTTATTTTAAATGACCAGCCATAATTTGTTGGAGACAATATTTTCAGAGACCAAATTTAATGTAACGCAACAAGTAGGTAATTGATACATAGTAACTTATCGCAATGTTACTGTTCGTGTTCTGGTTAAGGTTATTACTTGATATCTTAATATCGCTGAATTGAAATATGAGTTATCTGACTAAATAACTATGGTTTAACATGAACATTCAGAATTTATTCTAAAATATTTTTATTTTACTTGGCGCAATCTTAAGGTCTTCACATTACATGTGCAGTTGCTCAATGTGTTTCTGTATACAAAGGCAGAGTAATATCCTCACGCGTAAATCAAGCAACCTGCTCAACTTATAAGGCATAGTTTTCATATTCAAAACTACTTGCTCAATAATCTCAACATTCATTACATAAAAGATCGTAAATATATCAAGAAACATCATCCGTGAAGCTGACTTTAATTACGTTTCTGTGAGTTTGAAGAAGGAACTTCCCTAACTTTAATTCACATGGCTCAATTTTTAATAAACTTCTCGAACATTCTCCCTCTTTGGACTTGCAATGAGCCAATCTCTCTCTCTCGTTCTGGTTTCTGAGATGAGAGCAATTTTAAAACTGAAATCTAAGCATCTGATACTCGCTTTCCAGCCCCCCCACGTCGTATGACCCTTTCCACTTCTCTAGTTTCATTCGAAAGACAATGGAACAGCCATTTCAATAACTGATTCTAAACAAGCGGATTGAGTGACGTAATTACTGTCATGGAAAGCAGCACATGGGCCCGTTTTAGTGCCTTTCGTTGTTCAAAACATTAGCAATTTAAGGTTTAATCTGAGATTGCTTTTACATATGCATCCTGCCATGGAGCTATTAATAATGGATATCTGAGCAGAGAGCCATAATACAGGAATCTGTTGCACTTCCAAAATGAGCGATTTAATTAGAAATTAAATGTCTTCCTGAAGTTAAACTATAAAGTTCTGCTTAAAAATTTAATTTCAACTTACCTTAAATGGCAAGCTAGTCTAAGTATAGTGCAAATGAAGTTTTATAGTACAATGAAATTTTCCACAAACGAAAAAAAGTAAGATCATTTAATAAATTAAGTGAAAAAAAAAGTATTTTAAGGTTATTATGAACTCAAGAGGTGTGTCTGTTCGATGGCACTTAATCTAATTCAACTTCTATAGAAGACTAAATATCGAGACTAGGTAAGATCATAAATATTCCTGATATACGAGTAAGAAATATCCAAAAAATCATCTTGCCTTTTTCTGAAGACCAAGTTTGTACTGAATGTGTGAAGAAATTTTATTTTAACAAAGATGACCAAGTTGAAAAGTAAAATACGAAATTGCATCTGTTTGAACAAAACTGAACAATGAAATAATACTTTATTTACATCACAAACCATTTTCTTAAAAAAGGTGAACAAATGAAGTCAGATTTTACCTGCGTAAGCCGAAAACTTAAACAAATAAACTTTTCTCTTTAAATTGATTGCATTAAAATTAAGCTAAAAATGAATTTTTTGTGTGAAATGCACCTTCTACGTACATCCCATTAAAATTAAACTGAAGCATTTTTTCGTTAAAAGGAAATAATAAAATAATATAACTACGCCATGATGTACAGTCTCGAAATCAATACACACAAAACTTCATTACTAGTTGGAATGCATATTAGTCGCTTTAATCTGAAGTAGTTTTCCGAGATAATTTTAATCATTCGTTTATTTTATTGCCAGATAATACAAAATGCGAAAATAAAAAACCTGAAAGGTTTCAGATTTGAATGGCCACCCAAAAGGCTCGTTTAGGTTTTTTACACTCTCGCTGAGTTCGTAATCTACCTCTCTGCTGTTGCACTCAGTTCTGGTAACTCATTTTTTTAAAATCTGTTTTAGTCCAAAGGGATTTAGTCCCGAAGGACTATTACTTTCGTTTTGCGATTTTGCGTCGATTCACTCTGAATGCCCGTTTCACTTTTCAAATTGTCGCCACTAAATGTTATCGCTCTGCATTAAATTTTAAAAAATGAAAAATCTGCATAAATGTATGCATGTTTCTCGCATTGTGATAAAACCTAGAGCCATCGAATTTTGAATGACGTAATCCTACTGCGAATATGGGCATCTGGAAGCCCTAATTTTGAATTTAAAATTTGCTTTATTATCGATTTTATGTTTTGTAACATTTCAACGAATTTCTGATTAACAAACTAAATGATTTCAAAGCGAGCAATGGCAACACTGTACGGAAAAAAAAAACATTTTTATCTCCAGCGCACGAGACTTTTTCCAGAGCACGTTTCTGAAGATATGTTCATTTTAAAATGATTTTGCGGTATTGATTTTGAACTGAATTTTATGGTTTGAGTACGTAGTACATGATATTTAATAAAAAAAGGTAGCACACGAAACGTTAAAAAAACGCGCCTTTGGACGTAATTTAAAATCTGAAATCTTTCAGATTTTTGCAAGTTTTAATTCGTAATAATCACGATTTCTATTTTTATAGAATTAAAAATAAAACTTGGCAAATAGTAATTAATAGCAGACTATATCAATCAATTATAAGCACTCAAGATTCTTACTGAAAAACTCTTTTATAATGTTATGATAAGTTACAAATAAGGTAACTGTAAATAAATGTTAGTGGAGGATTCTATTCGGAAGTTAAATTAAGAGTTCAGAAACAGTCTGTAAAAATTTAAACAAGTATACGATTTAATGAACAATTCATACTTTGCTTTCATTTTATAAGTGCTAGTTAAAGGCTGTTATTAATAGAAGATTTTCTCGTAAAATACTTTAACAGAATATATGGATGTTCTACCCTTGAATATTTTTCTGGGCTTTAATTTGCTGACATTGTAGAAAAATGAGCTGTTACATGAGTAGAGTAGTTTAAACAGCGAGCACCTAAATTTAATTTTAAAAGCTTTTTTGCTTTATTATTAAGCATCGTTTTCTTCGCACTTACCCCACATACAGTTCAACAGCAAAATCTCAAAAGTTTTAATAGCAGAATGAATAGCAACATTTGTTTAGAATTCCCGATGCTGTGTTAGAGTTGCCATGCATTTTTTATTTTTTTCATTCTCTTCTCAGTTCATCATATCAATTTTCAATTTTCATAGTAAGATGGCTAACAACACTAGTTTTTGGTCTTTTTATTATTAATATTTAAATGTTAACTTTATATATTAAATATTCAGTTCTTAAGCCATAATTAAATTCAATTAAACAAAAAAAAATGCCAAAATCTTTAAACATAACATATTTTTAGAATTCCGGATAAAGCGTTAGACGTTGCCATTCATATTTTTATATTCGCTATGCTATTTCTTAAAACGAGGCTATCCACTTAAAATAATCATTATAAAAAGGCGTATAATGAGTTCAATGAGTCCCTTTGGTGTAATTTTATAAAAATATTGAATATTTTGAATTAGGCGTCTCATGATTTTAACACATATTAATTTATATCAATCAAATTAAAAAGTATTATCAAGAACTGTGTTTATTGCTTTTAAATCGCTTAGTTTTTTATTCAGTATGATTCAGATTGCATTTGCAGATATATTAAGTTTACTGAATGGCAACAGGCTGGCTCGTGGAAGTCAAAAGTATTTTATTTCCAACCATGGTAACATCTCGCTTTCATAGAGCCGAGTTTGTTAATTAAAATTGAAAGATAATTATTTAACATTTTCCCCGATGGTATCGCGAGTTATACACAAAAATAATTTATCTTGAGCAGTGTTCCCACTGCCTGGTTTCAAATCTTTGAGCCTTGTTAATAAAAAATTCATTAAAGTTTTACAAAATGTGAAAAAATAATAAAAGAAATTCGGAATTTAAAATTTAGGCTTACAGATGCACATGTTCGCGTTTAGAATCACGGGTTAGAATTTTACAGGGATATGATTTTAAAACGGACATCAGATATTTATGTACACTTTGTAATGAAGGTAAAAGCAATCAATAGATGCAGTTGATAAAAAAGTTTCTATGCTCAACAGCGATAAATAAAATTAAACAAAAGTATAATTTGTCACGCATGAAAGTTAATAAAAGTTTTATTTATCACGAATTCCTTTGTGAAGAAAATGAAAATTAACAGACTGGTTTAGCGTATTTGTATACATATTTATGAATATTATAAAGAAAAATATCGGGATAGTTAAATGATAAATTTAAAGAAATAAAAAATGCCACTAATGAGAAACAAAAAATATTCCGTACGGTATTTACACAGATTATGAAAAATCTCTTTCATGTTAACCAAGATATATTTAATGGTCGGTACGTCCTTCTTTGGTCTTTACTCTGAAAGATACTTTTTTGTTCAACCTTATTCTTAATGTCATATGGTTGTGTTCATGACCGATTTTTTCCCATAAATGTGCGATGAGGGTTAAATCGAGAGCCTGGGGTGGGCTATAAAACTACTGTTTAACATGATAGAGATACCATTCTTGATAAATCTTGGAGGTGAGATTCTTTGTTCTCCTAGAAAATAAATGTAGTTTAAAGGGATAATTTTCCTGCACTAGTAAGACGTTTTGTTCTAGAATGTCAAGATATATGTTCCTATCCCTATTTCATTCTATAACATGTAAATTGCCGACACCAGCAGCATTCACACATCTCTAAAACCCGCCGCATCCTCAACCTTATTTGACAGATTCCCATAAATCCTTAGTTAGCCTCTGCTAATTTGGTCCTTTCTAAGACCATAGCTCACCCATTGATCCACGGATAATGAATTTTGATTTATCGTATAATTGAAAAGGACCTATTCCCAGAAAATTAAAGACTTATTTTCATGCTCGAGGCGTTTTTGTCTGTTTCAGAGATTTAAAAAATTGCTTCTTAAGTGCCGCAGGACCATTGTAGTCCGTTCTTTTAACGACATTTCTCATCCTTTGGGGTATCACTTCATTGTTGCCATGACTTTTTATATTTGCTGAGACCTGAGATGAACTTATTCTTTGGATTATCTTTAACCTTTCTCATTATATTTCTTTTACATGAAAGCGGTCCTTGGATCGATATCTATCCGCAAAATTTTGAAACTCATGGAACCTTTCAATAATATTTGTGCAGCAGACCTCCATTTATTAGAGATTTCACCAATCTGTTTGATAAATAATTCATCATTTCGTAACTGAATTACCAATTAAGGAATAACTTCAGGAACTTCCATTTTAAGACAATTAGCTACGAGCTAGAACTGAACAACCGTGGCTATCATGTTTTTGTGACGATTTCGTACGGTCAAATTTCGAAAATTTACTGAGACTCTGTTGTAGAAGGCGTCAGGATTAATTTATATTTTGCATAAGGAAATATTTTATTCATGCTACTTCGCAAAATGTCTTAAGTATTTAAATTAACACACTTGCTACGCCTTCGAAAAGCAGTCATTTATAATAAACAGATATTATAGACTAAATTCAGCAAATTTCTGTAGTTATTGTGGGCAAAGATTAGAAATAATGCTCACATATTCATAACTTTGGCTTCCATATGGAAAACTTTTTGTACTCATTATTACAGTTAGAGAAAGTTATAGATGATTCCACACAGAACTAAATATTTTTAAGCGAATGCAGCCCTAATTCAACTTGAATAAGACAATTTATATTTTTTTTATTATGAGCTTTTATCTGTTTGATGACAGACAGTCTCTGTTTGTACTTCTGAAAGTTACAGCAGAATCATCTAATTGGTTGAAAGAGGAGTATAACTGTCAGTTAAGAAAAGCACGATAATCATGAAGTACGGAGGAGCCATTACAGCCAATGTAAATTATTTTTACTAATGAACTTCTTTTTTGCTGTCAAAGATATTTTTTACGGCATGGTAGTTATACAGGACGGAAAGAAAAGTTTGTTGCTAGTCTGTTATGCACTGTACTCTAAGAGTAACAACTGTTTTTGTCCTTATTTATAAAGAAATATGCAATTACAATGTAAGAAGCAGTAACATAGGCCTTTGAAAAATTTATACAATTTTTCTCGTGCAGAAGAAGTATTCTACAATGATCGCAAGAAAAGTATTCAATAGTAGTAGTCTTAGTAGCTAATTAGAAATTCTAACCATTCCAAAAGAGCTTTTAATTATTCGGTACGAATACTCAGCAAACAGACAAATTCGCACCTAGTAAATGCGTCGTTCTGCTTCATGCAATCAGACCAAAGTCGTTATTACCCTTTCTTCCTCTCTTTTCCAAAGCACTTCACGCAACCTACGAGGCAGGTAAAAGAGCCAGGCTAAGTTGTCTGCAATCATGTCCAGTTTTTCTTAATTCCCGTGACATGAGCAATCTCAGCGGCAGTATAATGATGATGAATGGAATCATCGAGTCGAGCCTACAGAAGCCGAAAGGCGACCGAAATTAATAATGTCAGACATTGCGTGAGGGCGTTATGAAACTGAGACTTCCTAGAAAGGGGGAGGCTAATATTTATTTTGAACATAGTGAGTCATTAAGGGTCACTTTCATCACACGTAGATTAATATCACGTGAGGAGAAATGTTAATAGACCGGTGGGCGTGTCCGCTTCCGAATTTGCTCGCTCGGAACCCTTAAAGACAGAAATTTTCATATCTAAGGATACAGGAAAGAATAAAGCAACGTTATTGATCAGTAGAATTATTTAAATGAGAGTCCTGGAGGTACTTTAACGAGTAGTTAATAGCAGTGTGCGATTATCTTTAGAACTAGTTATATGCACCTAACTTCTTCCAGTGATATAACTTAAACCTGAATTCAAGTGAAACTCAAAAGGTTTAATGAATGTTGCTAATTGAGTTAACAGTGGTAAAGCATTTAAAGATGCTTTACGAAGATGGAATGGACAGGATGCCTTAGTATTTTATATGAGAAATTACCACATATAGAATATGCTTGATAATGGGGACTATCGGTATTATTTTTCTTTAAATATTAATCTTCCAATTACAAAGTTTTCAAGATTCTGCACTGTTTGAAAAGCATGGAAATAGTTTTTAATTTTGTGAAAACTTAACTACTGATAGCTTTCCTTAAATCAAAAGCTTTTCTGTTGACATAAACGGTGAATTAATATATAGTTTGCATGTTACATATATAACGTTCCACATTCTCAAAATAAATTCATCTAGAAGGAAGACAGTGCTTTCATAAAAAACTGAGTGAGGATGAAAATGCTTTGCCATTACTGTACTGTAAAAGGGAAATTAAAGTTTATAACGTAGTTCTCCCACCTTATTAGCATGCCTTCATGGTGTAGTGGTCAGCACGCTCGGCGCGTATTCGAGAGTTCCTTGGTTCGAGTCCCGGCAAGGGCATTGCTAATTTTTCATCTCTCCAGTTTCCAAAATAATCTAATGTCTCTACAACGGCGCCCGACTAAAAGGGTGGTGGATGATGATTCTCCACCACCAGGATCTGGCGATTGGGTTCCCTAATCCCCAGTCGCCCTTTAAAATTGGAAGTATAAAAGGTATTTTCCCACCTCAGCAATTGCATGGTACAGTCTCAGCAATTACATGGTACATTGGAGGGGGATGTTATATTTTTTAATGTTAGGCAAACTTAGAAAATTATATTAGGAATTCCAAAAAACACATATTGAGATTATTTTCTGATCTGTGTGATGATGTAAAGATCTAAATTATAAAGGGATTAATTTCACCATTAAAACAAGGATTTGGAAAAAAAAAAAAAAACTTAACAGTAAATTTAGAAAAACAAACCTTTATCAATTTTTGAAAAGATTCCTGTGAAATAATGTATTATCATCGTTCATGCATACGTGGGAAAATTTCAATAAAATTAGAAGAAGAGGTTAAAAATTAATTATAGATCTTGAACAAACCACAAAAACAGATGTTTTTTAGCCCAAAGTGCGTAAGACCAGAAGGAGGCTTTAATTTCGTTCTGGCATTTTGCGTTGAATCGCTATAAACGTCGTATCACTTTTCAGATTGTTGTCACCAAATATTATCGCCTTGTGTTGTATTTAAAGAAATTAAATAACGAAGAGTCTGCATAAATGTATATATGTTTCTCGTATTGTGATAAAACAACGGTATCTAGAGCCATCAAATTTTTAATAACGTAATTTTCCTCCGAATATGGGCATCTGGAAGCCTTAATTTGGAATTTGGAATTTGTTTTATTATCGATTTCATATTTTGTAACACTTTAACGAATTTTTGATTAACAAACTCAACCATTTCAAGGCGAGCAATGGCAACACTATACAAAAAAAAAATTATCGTGTATTGGAAATTCTAAAGATATTCTCATTTTAAAATTATATTGCGATATTGCTGTTGAATTGAATTTTATGGTTTAACTTCGAAGAACACGGTATTTAAAAATTTTTAAAAAATCTGAAAGCTTTCAGATTTTACATTCCGTCCAAAGAGGTGTTTTCTTAACTTTTTTTGTGTTGCCTTTACTTATTAGATGTCATTTTCTTCGCTCTTGAACCACAAAATTCAATTCAACAGCAATATCGCAGAATAATTTTAAAATGAGCATATCTTTAGAATTTCCGATACGCAGTCCCGCGCGCTGGAGATAATTTTTTTTTTCGCACAGTGTTGCCATTGCTCACTTTGAAATCATCGAGTTTGTTAATAAAAAATTCGTTAAAGTTTTACAAAATAATTCGTTAAAGTTTTACAAAGTATAAAATAGTTAATAAAACAAATTCAAAATTCCAAGTTTGGGCTTCCAGATGTCCATATCCTTGGGGGGAGGGAGGGAGGGAACGTACGTTATTCAAAATTTGATGACTCTAGGTACCGTTGTTTTATCACAGTGCGAGAAATATACGTACATTTACGCAGCTTCTTCATTATTTAATTTCTTTAAATATAATGCAGGGCTCTAATATTTTTTGGCAAAAATTTGAAAAGTGAATCAACATTTATAGTGAGCCATCGCAAAATGCCGAGACGAAATTAATAGTTCTTCTGGGCAGATTTGCTCTTTGGACAAAAAATGTTAAAATAAATGAATAATAATTTATATGGTATGCCTTCATAAGCATACCAAATGTTTCCGATATTTCCAGATTATATGGCTTGCTCTTTCGATTTTTTTTTTTGCGCTTTAAGAGTAAATTTAGTCAAAAAAATTCGCGTATAAATAGAACGTACACTTCAAACTAGAGTTGTTAACACCCAAATATGTTCTTTTGCATGATGTCAAAGACAACAAATGTATATAGATATACCACATAATAACTACGCAATGGTTTTATTTTCTTATATAATATTTGTCATGAAACTATTATAAATAGTTTAAAAATCATTATAATATCGGTGAAATTTTGTGATATTTTGAATCCATGTGTGTTTCATGTACAGCAATGACGGTTGCAGTTCTAGATTCATTTATACGTATAAACACACAGGATAGCAAATTACTTATAAGTAAGAAGCATAGCTGAAGATTCCCTACCTTCACATTAAATTTCAGCTTAACATTCTTTCTTGCATTCTGTTTACTTCAAGATTAATCCACGCCAGAAGCTGGTACAGGCTAAAGGTCGGAGTCCTAATTCCTTTCTCTGTTAATGGCAGATGCTGGGAGAAATCGGATTATATCGGCAGGAAGCTTCTCAGCTAAAATAGGACAAGAGGTGGAGGTAGGCCAATTAGCGGAAGAGGCTTAAGATTTTCCGATAATTAATGTCAGGTGGGGATAAATACCATTTGTTGGCGCTGAAATGCCTATATTGTTATATTTTTGTATATGATGTCTTTATTTCTGTATAACTACATTCTCAGTTCTTAGCCTATTTACTAATGCGATGAGTCTTATGTAATAGTTATTTAGTCAAGTGATTTATTCTGTTGCATCTTACTAAGTATTAAATGATGCAAACTTTAATGAATTATTAATAAATGAATAAAAGGGGGGAAATGATACGGGCTGTTTATAAAAATTGGTTCTACGACGCTTGTTCGCGTTTGGGAAACAATAATAATATGCATTAACAAAATGCCGCGTAAATTACGAAGCAGAAGTTAAATATAAACTACTGTAACTAGCAAACACTAATACAGATTAGGCCATGAAAAAAGTTAATTCAAGTGATTTATGCCTTAGTAGTCTCTTCTATAAAAGCATAAAACAAATTTATGACTCACAATTGTTAGCTTACGTTTTCACAAGATTTTGGCATATACTCACATTGATATCTATCTGTGGATACTGCACCATACCTACGCAGATATTATTAAAATTCCACTTTGCATGCATATTATTTATGTGTATATGGATGTAATTATATTTTTAATTAAAAATATTTTACTCTCAAGAAATTTTATTCTAGGTCTAGCCATTTTGTTATTTTTGCCATCAGATGTTCAGAAAATAACTTTTAAGTACATTTCTGGAAAATTTTAGACCTTTATTTTTACTTATTTCTAAAACTGTGATCGACGTTTCGGCATAAACCCTGTTCAGTACCTGGTTAGTAATTTAAGTTTTAACTCTAATAATATATTGTGAAAGATATTTCTTGGGTAACAAGGTATACTTAAAAGAAACTGAATTAATTGATTTGGCTTGGCCTGATCGATTAGGGCAAAGTAAGCAAGGGCTATCTGTCAAGGGAAGGACGCCATACTGGAGGAATTTGGAAGTATTCATTTTATACATGACGAATTCCGAAAACATGTAATTCATTCCTCTGAATTCATTCCTCTCATTTCTCGTTTCCTAGAACGAGATGGATGTATCATTCTTTATTCTAATATCAGGTCAAGACATTTTCTTTTCCTCGTGACATTTTTTTGCCGGGATGCCCATAGCAATTGCACGGAATAAAGTGTACTTTTATGTAAAAAATGTATTTTATATGTGCCTCTGAGTTAAATTCTCGAAAACTTTAAAACGTACAGGACATACAAGACTGTCATGAAATCCAATGCACTAAAAAAATGTTTTACCTTAAAAACATACCCCTTTCTCTCCTTTTAACTTCCTTATACTATGTAAAAGAAGTATTGTAATTGCGAAAAATTTTGGGTATTTGTTTTAACAGAAATATCCATATGGACCGTTCTCGAATGCATACGGACTGTTTTTTTTTCATGGCGTCTATACGTACCGACAGAATAAAGGACTGGTATTTCTAAAACGGTTTTCAAAATGGGTTTAAAATGTTTTCCAAAATGGTCTGTAAAATGAATCACATATAAAAGAGACTTTTTCACGACGTATGTATGTATGTATGTATATAACTCAAAAACGATTAGGTGCAGAACGTATACATATACTATATACATATAAGCACTAGCCAATGAATTAGAAACCAAAGGTCAATATTTTATTGGACCACCTTTTGCATGGACAACTGTTCTGATTCTTAGAATCTGTATCAAGTCTACGTGCTTCTGGAGTGCATTTACGTCCACAGAATATCATGCATTGGCTATGCAACTTTTTAGATCTTGTAAATTAGATGGAAGAGGAGAGTGCTGACGGATGCGTCTTTCCATTATATCCGGTACATTTACTATGGTATTAAAACCCGGGCCAGGGAAGGTGTTGGCAGTCAGAATGATGTTAACGCAAAATGGCAAAACGAAAGTAATAGCCCTTCTGGGCAAATTGCCACTTTGAGAGCTAAGAATTTAAAAAAAAAAAAAAACCAAATTCTGTTAAAAGTCGCGAGTAGAGAAAAGAACATGCATAATGCTTGGCAATGGTCTAAACAAATATATAAAATAATTATTAAAAGTTATTTTGTAATGCCTGATTAGTGCGCGTTAAACATGGCTCCAGTAATGAAAAGTTCTACAAAAGAACTTTAAAATTGTAGATCGTGCATTATGCACAAAAAAATGGAAGTCTAGAAGATAATAAGTTTGATGTAGAAGAAAAAAATGTGCGATGTTAGATTCGAATAAGAGGGGTTCAATAAAATATCATAAAATCTGCTATAGTTTCAAGAAAGAGAGTAATTTATAACTAAAATCTAGAAACTAAACTATCGTTTTTTAAGTAAACTCTGGAAATAAATCTGTTAAGAGAAATCCATCAAATTTTGACAGATACATTTTCTGTGTCAGCTGAAAAGATTCAATTTGAAGTCCGAAGTATTGCTCAAAATATGAAATCTCATTAAGTGAATTTGAAGGAAGCTACAAAGGAAAAAGACGTTTTAGGCATGATATGAGCCCGTGATTTTGTGTCGAACTTTATATGACTCATCAGTTCCTTGGCACCTACCAAGAGAAATTTCTCGCATTTCAGAAACATGCCCATAGTTTGAGAAACACACGCAACTGAATCTTGACCGAGATAAGCAATGCTGACGAAACTTCCTTTATCTATATGTCAAGTGAGACTACACTCAATCAGCAAGTAAAAAAACAATTCTCGAGCGAATGGCAGCAGAAATGCAGCACTGAATATTAATGCTGTGCATTGCTGCTGACAAAATGAAACTGTCATTGTACATAATGTTTTACTGCTGTTGATCGTTGATTGACAAACATTGTTAAACCCACTCCTTTTTATTCCTGAAGGTTATTTGGTTGACGTTTTCTCGATTTTCCTCTTATGTATCGTAAATATGGTGCAACTGTTCGGAAAGTTCCTCCACGACCGTACTCATTTCCCCAAATAGATAGACCTAATAATACGCTTCGCACTAATGAAATAATCTGATTTTGTCTTTTTTGGCTCTCATTGAACAAATTAAAGCTAACCACTTTATATTTGTGTAAAAAGCTTATACATTTTAACTCTTCCTCTTTATTCTATTGATCTAAATCTTCGCAATTTCAGATCATACTTTCTCTCGGTTTCAGCTTTCAATAGAACTGTCTATTTATGGCATAATTTCGAGTATACAGGTGACAAAAAATAATCCACGCATGCGCCTACTACATTTGCGTTGAAGTACACTAGGAGTTGCAAGTTTTATATTTAGCAGTCATTTTGCTAAAACGTATCGACTGACTGTAAATATGCGAATACTGATTGTATAGATTTTTGTAATCTTCTCATAACGTTTCTTGTATCTCATAAAATGCTTCTTGTCATTATTATTTATGAACAGAAGTGAGTAGTAAAGATAACCAAACAAATCGTTTTCGTTGATTCATAAAATCGACAATGAGTTGGAAAGTTTTCGTGGGATTGCGGATAATTAGAAAATATCTAAATCTTAAATATTCACTAAAATCTCCTTAACCGAGCTACGCTTAATTGAACTAATTGTAGAAAGTAATATTTAACTAAGGAATTCGAAAGCTATTCAACTGAAACTTCTTTTAAACTGGGTGATGACAAGTTTACTACTGCGTTGAGTGGCGGCAGGTAGCACATCTGGCGCATATAATGATTGGTACGTTTGTGGGGTTGCGTGATACTGCATTATTGAACTCAAAACATGTTTATTACAATATATATAT
>KK118448.1:70583-87379 GCA_000611955.2 Stegodyphus mimosarum
AAGGTTTCTGAAAAAACTACGCGCCAATTAGCTCTTCGACTTAGAATATCCTAAGCATATTTTATTGGATTCAGGCTTGGGTAACATACTAGCCAATTCAAACGAAGGATTTCTTTCTTGAAATAAAAGTACTTCACTAGCCCAGCATGATGTAGCCTGCACATCATCAATGAAAGCGGACTGATCCCTGATTATTGTACCATAAGGATCACAAGAGCTCTCAAATGCTTCTCAGTGACATGAGGTCTCAGACAAGTCTACATATCACTTAACTGTCACTGAATCATTCCTGATGATGTACAAGTCGGTATTGCCATTAATAGAGATACCAACATACAGTATCACTCAGTCTTCTCCAAACTGAATACTTTTGTTCACAAATGCAGCATTATTTTGAATGCCACACTCCCTTGAAATAATAAGCCGCCTGTACTCCAGGTTGTAAATTAAGTGGACTCATCTGAGAGGAGAATATTGTTCTTTTCCTTTCATCTCCATTTGAGTCCAGTTTTAGTCTCCAGTCTTATTACTACTCTCTGAAAGCAGCAGAATGACTCGCTCTTAAGGAAAGATTAACTACAGATCTGCAAGCATAACAAGTGCAATATATTTGCAAGCATACAAAAACGTGGAATCATCTTCAAATAGCTGCGTTGAAACATAAATGCCAGTAGCCCTCAGAAGATACTGTTGCCAAAAAAGTGACGTTCGTGGTGCAGTTTCTTCTGGCCAGTAGTGTCAAATATTGCTTCTCGTTTTGTATTGCTACACGACTATGCCCCCCCCCGACCTTCGCCTAAAATTTCCAGTTTCCAAAAAACAGATTAAATAGTCTTTTGGACTTTGATATACTACAGACCAGAAGAAATATTGTTATGAAAGCATCGCATTCACTGCTGTGAAGTTCTCAATGAATTCCGATTGTTTACAGTCTCTTCATGAAGAATGTTGGCGGTTGCTTCTTATCGGAAGCCGCATCACAGATGAAACTTGTATATTTTTAAGTTTGTAAATGTGATGATTTTCCTTTCTAATCTCTTTTCTTTCACGTTTGCTATAAAACTGGTCGATTCTATAATTGTTTGATACCGAACTCACAACATGCCCTAAATGTTTGAGAAGTTTACGTTATCATATATCTCTGGCTATTATAATTATGTTATTATTATCATTATTGCCTTTTCATTTTTGTTACAAATCTGTATCCTTCTTCTTGATTTGTAAATCAGATGTGATTTCAGTGTTATTACATGTCCTCACGGCAGCAAAAGTTCAAGAAATTTAGGAAAAACTAGAGTATCGTCATAATAGCGATGATGCTAAAGTGCGAATGATTATACGACGGTGATTTTTTTAAGCAAGATCTGTTTTGCATTAATCATTATTTTTCTACGCAACTTCCCTATCGATGAAACATTTTCAGCAATGAATTATGTTGGTATAAATATTTTGGTGCAAATATTTCTAATACAGCTACACAGGTACTTAGTTCCTGTTACCGACACTGTAAATTTGTTTGTAAATGCATGTGTACTCATACACACTTTGAAAGTACATAAACTAGCCCAGAATATGCTAACGGGACACAGATAATGCAAATATACCAATACCTAGTTCCATTACAAATCAGATAATAAAATTTATTTATTAAATCACTACTGAAATACATTAACTAGTTCAAATAAATAAACTCGTTCAAATTTTGATGCGACATCGCTCATACAGATATACAGATAGTGTTACAGATATTCGTTACATATATTATTTATAGATATTCGTTACAGATATTATAAATAAATGCGTGTATATATATATCATTATTAAAATACATTTTCTGGTTTAAATAAATATGCTGATGCAGACTCTTCTAATACGAATACATAGATGTTCAGATTCTGATACAGCCGTGATGAATTTTTAAATGAATACACATATTTATACGAGAATAGCTGACAAGGTGTAAACTTGTCAAGTTATTATATTGAAACTGGTACAGTTAAAAGATATTACGATATATACATATAGCATACAAAAATCGATGTAAATGCAATAAGTATGTACAAATTGGAAGAATATATGCTGATAATAGCACTGTAAGCATTGCGACATTAGAATAACGTCTGTATATGTACATGTGTTCCAGTGTGAGAAGAATGCACAAATAAGATATAAATTGCTATTATGAATTAGAAAGCGAGTTCCTTGACACACACACACACACACACACATATATATATATATATATATATATATATATATATATATATATATATATGGGCATGTTAATGCGGATACTTGTAATATGTAAAACATGTATGAAAACATTAATACTATGAGTTTCTAGCTGGTGAACTAACCTGAAGATGTAGGAAAATATGTACGAGATGAGAAAATATGTAAATGTTGTTCTATGCAAATGCCGAAAATTTGAAAGGCAGCATGACATGCAACTACGACACTACATCGAGTATTGTATCAAAGCTCTAAATTTTTGGTGAAATGTTGATGCATTCGTTAATGCGTTTAGCGGCATGTAGATTATTAAACGTGCTTTTTAGTCTAAACGTAGCAGTGTTCATTAGCTAGTTTCTGAACACGAAATCTACTGTTTTCGGGCATTCTAAGAAGTAGTGATTTGAGTCTCCAACGACCCTGCAAATAAATTGATCAGTGTCACGAAGTCCGAAATAACTCATATAAAGGCCATGACCTGTGAGGAATTGAATTCCGATGTTCCGCTGTTGAGTTTCACGCTGACTGTGGGGATATATCTGAACACTCTAGTGTTTGAGACCATAGCTGCCTGCTTTCCTATTTCATTGGCTCTTTCATTACAAAAAACCATAGTACATACACGAACCCATTAGAGTTTTGGTCTTATGTTATCCGGCAAGGACAGAAGTAATATCTGAATCTCTTTCACTATTTGGATTTTGCATCGTTGGCCCTGGATGCCTTGGACCCTGGAGGCTGAGTCGTTAGACACTATTAAGGACTGCTCTGTCTGGATACAGAATTGTAAAGGTGTTCTGAGAGCACCTAGCTCGGCTTAAAAGGACTGAGTCGTTCGGACTTCGCCTTCTTGACCAGGTTTGGATTGCATTGTGTCCTACTCTTTCACAGAAATCGCTGCCTGTGGCTTACTCTTCTTTGGAGCCATCTGCATACTAAGCATGATTTTCCAGTGCTGCCGATGGTTTCTGTTCAACCTGAATGTTGAACTTCCGCTGGGTGCCAGAGTGCTAACGTGATATTCAGCTATTCAGCTCATAGTCTCTGTGAAAGTAATGATAATTTCACAATGTTGCGCTGCATTTTAATCTCTGTATCCGAAATACTGCATTCTCTTTGTATCACAAGAGGGAGTGAGGGCAGCCAGCCAGCAGATTCAAGGTACTAGTGGGCGACGTGCGATATTTCCTAGTATAAATGGCCGCTGCGTCCATTTAAGTTTATTTATCACATACTTGTACACATGTGAGCCCCACATGGAGGCCCCGTGCAGTTCTACTCTTCCTGCTACTACGGAATACCAAATCTTTAAAGCATTTTCAGGGATCTCGCCCATTTAGCTGCTGTTGTTATGAACACTGAATTTGACAATTCATGCAATTTTTGTTTAATGTAAAAAATGTACTGATGCTAGGTGAGTCTGTCACCTATAATTTTACTTAGATATCTGAAGTAATGAACGATTTTAGTGTTAATCCTCCATTTTAATTCCTGGAATGCGATTTATATCTTCTTCCATTTAGTGTCTCTTTTTCTATACTATTTGCTCAAATCTCTTGTTCGGGCGAATTAGGGTCTCAAAAAACTAATTGAAAAATTGTGCTTACAGATAGCCGAAGACAATGCAATTCCTAGCGTACGTTTTCCCCACCTTTCATGAATAATCTCATCTATTTTCGCACTTTACTGTCACTCACTGCATTGTTTCGTAAACTTCACCTACTTGGCAATGATTATCTGCACCTTTCTTGATTCGTTTTGTTAAGAATGGAATTACTAATCTTACTGAAGGTCGGCATCGACTTTCATAAACATTTTAATCGTATACTACTAGGAGTACGGACTTACGCCATGCATGAGAACGGCTTTATTGCTCGCAGTGATTGCCAAAAGCTCGCTGGTATACTCATTCTTACTTTTTTAAACGGTATTTATAAATGGATCTAACTTAAAACATATTCTACACACATATATATGGGGAGTTAAGTGACAAAACCATGATTTGCTTATATAAAGGCTCTTAATGTCTTAGTTCACAAATGATATCTTATAGATAAGCATTTAAGATTAAGAGTTCTGAAGCATTAAGTTTGTTGAAGACGGGTTTTTTATTCTATGTATAGAGGACTTTATATAGTAGAGTAATTCTGAGAAGAGCTTGAAAGAAGCAATCTTTTATTTTACATTCTGAATTTCAGCAAAAGTGATTATTTTAATGTTTTCGAAACAGCCATATAGAAAGTGATATGCTTATTCCTCTTTGTTATATGCATACTGCTCTCTCAAATACCATGAAATTTTGTGACTTTCTACATATTTTATTATTTCATATTTTTAAAATCTCCTTTAATAAAAACAAATCCACAAACACAAAACACAGTCTATACACTGCGACAATCAATTAACAAATCAATCATCTCTTAGGGAATAGAACAGTAATCGATTAAATGATTGTTGAAGTGTCATTAAACTAAACAAAAAAAAGCAAGAGAAATAATTCATAGTTTGCGTGGGCAACTTAATTTGCCTAAATTAAGTCAGTAGACAGAATATTACTGACGACTTAAAGTAAACATCTGTCAAACGGATAACTTTTGACTTTATGTGCAGACGAAGTAAAAGCCCACTTAACGAACTGTTTTATATAAGTTAAAATGTCATAAGAAATAAAATGCCAAGGAGTAAAATGTAAGAGATAAAATGTCTTGATAGCTCATCAGTATGTGTCTTTGTACTTACATATCGATTCATATCCAGCGACTTTCCCAACCATTTGCATTTTCCCTTTATTGTGATTAAACATGCTTTCAGAATGTCTTTGTAAATAAAATGACACTTTTGAAGAAAAGTGGGTTTAGAAAAATATTTTAAAATATGACCCTTTAAAACACTGGTTATAAGTTCACGGCATTAGAATCTATTAAATAGATTATATGTCACGAATATACCCCATGTCAACTTACAGATTAATCTGAGATTACATTTTTAAAAATATGTTACCTTCCTTTGATTTGCAACATTGTTATGTGTAAAAATTAGTTTCGTGCTACGATTGTTCTTTGTATAAGTGCATATTTCATTTTCATCATACTGACATTTGAGTCTATATTACATGCAGGCATATGTATCACAGTGGCATAATTTAAATTAAAATAGAACAATCTTAAACTCATATCTAAATAGATCGTGTTAAATATGTTGGACTCCGTCGTGACATTCACACTATCTCCATCGGAACATTTGAAAACTCCAAATTACTGGATAGAGTGCTCCCCCCGAAGCAAATAAATATTAATTGCAGTAAAAAAGATGGTAATCGTCTTTATTTATTGCATTTACAGCATATAAAAGTTGTAGGGTTCTTTCCTTTTATTCTGTTAATTTAAGTGTCAAAAAACCTAAGGAACAGTTAAGCGAACAATCGCTTAGTTCAAAGAACCGAAAGAGTAAACTCAAGAATGATTCATTACCCTTTATTCACTCAAAATAAGATTAACAGTTGGCCTCTTTCTTCGGGCGCCCAGCAAAGCCTCCACTTAGGCTTAAAAACTAAGAAATAAGAACTGACTAACTAATATTTAGCTGAAGCTAACACAATTCTAATGGAGTTGGAACCTTAAACTAGCTGGGAACTATCAAAATGCACGTAATAATACGGCAGAGCATAACAACAACTTAGAGAGACGTAGCCCAAAGGCAAACGCGCGCTACTCAGGAATCCTACTATCTCTCTCGTGAATTTAATACTATTCGTTTCCTCATTTGCATTCAACGCTATTCTAAAAACTCATAAGATGATACAGGAAAGGTTCAGTAAATTACAATAACTGTTATAAAATTAAAATATAGCTTACAAAACGTCTGCTTAGGATGAAAGACAAGATAAAATCGAAAATCTAACATTGATATGCAACTAAAAATAGTTAACGAAACAGAGCTTTTTAGTTAACCCACACAGAAACTCTGTGCTAAGCTACGGTATTTGGTTGGATTACAGTTCCAATAAAATCTTATTCGAAGTTTCAATGCATTAAGGTCGTATAAAAAAAAAAAAAAAAAAAAAACAACCTTTCTACATTTACGGAATTCGATAGCAGCCGTGGTCGGTATAATGATTAGTGTTCCTGGTTCTGTATCATTCGTTGGATTCGTGTTCGATTTCGGAAGAAGGCATAGGTAATTGTAAATGCTTAGCACTGCGTGATATGAGGGCACTCATAATGCATGATGATCCGAAAATTCTCTCAAGTGATTTGGTGCTAGGAGAAGAGGGACGAAACATCCTTGGACTCGTCTTCAGGGTTATTTCCATTTAAATTGGCAAGAAGGTAAGCAAAGTCTTATTGTTACCTATATGGTGTTCAAGGCCCCTACGAATGACGAACGTAGTATTGCGTTACTTGCCACGATAAAGTTTGTGGACTTGTTCCAGTTAGGTCAGGCTACTGAGATAAGCCACAACAAAGAAACGCGGGTCAGCTTTGTTATTCAAACCTTCTACTCTGATAGACGGAATCGGTTGAGCGGAGAGAATTCTATTTAAAATGCCGGTTGAGATACGCCTTAGTTCTCTTCAGCTTACCGTACGTCTATACGCCTACCATACCTGACATAAACTTTTGGTCTGCTCGAGTATGTGGCGAAACAAGACATAAAAGAAATAAATTAACATTGAGCTAATTGTTAACAAATCTTAAATATCTTAAATAAAAGAAAATTATTAGAAAATGAAAAATAAAAAATATTTTTATTTTAGTAAAAGTAAATAAAGATACGTTTTTCAGCAAAATTTTTATATCTAGAAGGTGGTTATTACGTTTAGTTAACATGCAAAATTATGTTCTAGTCTTCCAAGGCACGATCAATGAATGCCCCGGAAACTGAGAGACGAAGGACATAAAGCGCCTGGAAATAATATTTACCATGCGTGGTCGATTGAAAATTGTTGCCAGTGCACAAAATTATCAGAGCGGAAGATTAAAGTATTGCCATTCGGTAAATATTCTGATCATTACTTTTTATTTTCTAATTTAATCAATTTGCTACTTCTAAAGAAACTGATTTAAAAGGAATTAAGATACTTCTTATATTTTTCTTCTACGTTTAAACAATATACTTAAATCTTATACGCAAATATAAGAAATTTAATAATAATTACATGAAATTTAACAGAATGTAAGAATATTTAAGTTGAAATTAAAATGCATTTAATTTACAATACATCCAAATATGAATTTTAATGAATATTTGCAGCTTTGTTATAATTAAAACTTTTTTTACATTTCGTATTTTCATTTTTTAGTATTTTTAATTAAATAATTTTTTTTAACTTAAAAAAAATTAATGGCAGTAACTTTTTTCAGATGTTAGATTGTAATTTGAAGTTTTTAGATTTCAACTTTTCTTGTTAGTTTGTGCATAAAAATTATTTCTATTTAATTAAGCAAACGGATTAGATTCCATTCAAGTAGGCCCTGAAAACAAGCAAAGAACTGGAAGCCTGTATAAACTATAATTCTTTTTCCAATAATACTTATAGGATACTGTTGACTGAACATTTTAAGGGGCCATTTTTTAACTTTGTACTCTTTCCTCTAAAGTAGTTATTAGAACAGACTCTTAAAAAGGAATGTACCATAGTGTAACTGTTTTACTTCCTTGTACGAAGTAAAAGAAGTATCGTAATCGCGAAAATTTTCGAATATCATATTTCAACGAAAATACCTATTTTGACCGCTATCCAATGTAATTTAATGGTGTTTTTGCCAGACATCTGTACGTAAGGACAGAATAAAGGCCTCTTTTCCACAAATGAATTATAAAACTGATTTAAAATGAATTCAGAAGAGATTTTGTTTCGCCGCGTCTGTACGTACGCCCGTACGTATGGATGTATGTATGTATCTCGCATAACTCAAAAAGAAGTAGCCTCAGATCGTTGAAATTTTGTATATAAGACTGCTATAATATGTAGTATTGCACCTAACTTTATGGTTGCAATCAGCCGCACCAAAAGTATATACATATATATATATTTATACTCAATATGTTACTCGGTTCCGCGAGCTCAGTTTTTTTATTCTTATATGTTGGTAAATTGCGCATTTTTTGCTTTAAAAATGAATTTAGTTGTTCTTCTCTTCCGGTTAAGGTTTTTATGCCTTTAGTTAATCTTTAGGCAATAGTTGTATAATTATAAACAATTTAAAAATTGGTTAAGTGCAGCTTCCCAAACTAATCCCAAAACATGCTGCAAAAAGGATTTAGAAGAGATTTTTTCGTGTCGTCTGTAGGTACGTACGTACGTACATATGTATGTATGTATGTATGTATTTATCTCGCATAACTCAAAAACGAGTAGCCTAAGAACGTTGAAATTTTGTACATAGGGCTGTTATAATATGTAGTTGTGCATCTCCCTTTTTGTTTGCAATCGACGCGCCAATAGTATATATATACACCCACTCTGTTACTCGGCTTCATGAGCTCAGTTTTTTTTATTGATATGTGTTGGTAAATTGTGAATTTTTTGCTTTAAAAATGATTGCATCATGTTGTTCTTATCTTCCGGTTAAGGTTTTTAGTCTTTTAGTTAATCTGCAGGCAATAGTTGCATAATTATAAACAATTTAAAAGTTGTTAAAGTGCGGCTAAGCCTAATTTTTTTACCATAGCAGCCATATTTGTTTACATTTGAAACATAGCAGAATATTGAACCAGTTTCTACACCTTCAGTGTCTTTTTGCCGCGTGGGATCAAAAGGAAACTGTTAGTTTTGTTTCTTCTTGCCCGCTGGCCGGATTTCTTGTTTTTTGCGTTAGCCCAATTCGGTCTGGCATAACTTGTAAATGTATAGTACATTTAATAATTTCGTTTTGCATTTTGCGTCGCTTCACCTTTGAAATTGTTGAAAATAAAATAATTATGTAATCTCTCGCGATCGTGCGTTTGTAGTCGTCTAATATCGTTTTCCCGGCAGGGTTTGCGATAAATGCTTTTATAAACAAATATTTAGAATTCTGAATGTAGCGGATATTTTTTGCTTACTAGGTTGGCTTATTCTTTAATCTTTTTCTCGGGATTACCTGATTAATTATGCTGGGATTGCATTTCAGTCTAATATGTTTATGTATGACACGTGTTGTGAATAAAAATAAGAAAAACTTAGATAACATGGTCTTCATGCGAGAATCACGTTTATTCTTTAGTGTGATATACTATTATTACTATTATTTTTTGCGATACTGCTGTTGAATTGAGTTTTATGGTTTAAGTGTGAAGAACATGATATTTAATGAATGAAGGTAACGCACAAAATGTTAAAAAAAATCCTTTAGACGTATTATAAAATCTGAAAACTCAGATTTTTTTCTTTTTAGATTGTTCTGTATTTCTTAATTTTTAATAAAGATATTTTGAGATTTTATGCATTTTTGCCTTTTCGCGAAGTAAGAACTGAATTAATTGAATGATAAATATATCTTTAATGAAATTTGAGGAAATAAGTTTAAGTAAAATGCAGCAAAAATTATGTATAATTTAATATTCCGCACATGGAAGTCATGTGGTGTATACATCAGCATTTTTTTTTATTTAACTCAAGAAAAATTTTTAAAAGAGTTAACAACAAGCTGATTTTTACTTGGTTTAAAAAGGACGAAGAATTTTCTAGGTAATTGGATTTCTGGTAGTTGAAGTCGTATAAATGGACTACCAGAAATCCAATTACCGGTATTCCAATCCAATTTGTATAAATGGAATTCAAATAATTAGATTTTTACTGTACAGTAACGTCCTCAGCCGATATCCACGGGTAATATGTTCCTATACTGATTGCGAGTATGTGAAACCGCAAATACTGACAAACGCTATATGAAAATTGGATATTCGTACATAATGTGCAGGTAATAATTATGCCAATCAGTTAAATCATATTGAAATATAAATTATCCAAATAAGTTACAAGTATTATGAAAAATCGAAATAAATTGTTCTGTCTTGTATCTTTAAAAATAAGGAATTATAATATTTTATTTTAACTTAATCTACGAGGGTCAATAAAATATAAACGAACCTTTTGTATAAATAAAATTTATTTTACAAGAAACACCTACATTTCTCCAAATTATTTTACTATACAATTTTTTTATTATACATTTTCTCCAACATTGTGGTAATTTTTTCATTCCGTTCTCGTAGAATGAAGTCGGATGGGTATCTAACCAGTTGCGCACGAATGTTTCCACTTGATGGTTGGTCTCAAATCGTTTACCTCCAAGTGCTTCTTTGAGCGGTCCAAGCATGTAAAAATCCCATGGCGATATGTCTGGACTGTAAGGTGGATGATCAAATGTTTTCCAGTTCATTTCCACCAGTTTCTGCTGCGTTGCAGCTGCTGTGTGGGGCCTGGCGTTGTGGTGGAGGAGCAACACCTCGCGGATGGGACAATCTCGTCTTTTGCGTCGATACTGAAGCTTAAGTTGATCCAAGAGACCGCAGTAGTAGTTTGCGTTGATGATCTGACGTCCGTGTAAGAAATCTACCAGTAGGACACTCCTCCAATCCCAAAAAACAGTGGCCAGCACTTTCCCTCAACCAATTGATTTTGGGCTTTCACGGGGTTTCCTTCGCCTTTCTTTCTCCACTCCATACTTGCACGCTTTGATTCGGGGGTGTAATGATGTACCCATGTCTCCTCACAGGTGACAATTTTATGCAAAAAAGCTTCCCCTTCTTCTTCAAAACGAGTTCGAAGCAACTGAGAAATGCGAACTCGTGCGGCTTTTTGATCATCATTCAGCAACCTTGGAACCCAACGTGCTGAGATTTTTCTGACGCCTAACTGCTTTCTCATGATTGATTGGACACTTCCATAGCTGACACCAGTTCTTCCGAAATTCGAAGCACTGTGAAGTGTCGATCCTGTTCGATAAGCTCATGAACACTGCAATTTTTTCATTAGTCACACTAGTGCGAGGACGACGGGGATGCGCTTGATTCGCAACACGTTCACGGCCTTGCTTGAATTCGTTGCACCAAACCTTCACTCTTGACTATGAAAGGGTAGCTTCACCGAACTGGGCAAGCAGTCTGCGGTAAATTTCGGCTGGTTTCACGTTTTCACAGAAGAGGAACCTTATAATTATGCTTTGCTCAACAGAGACGGGCACCACGCTCCTCTCACTCATTGTAAGAGTTACTAACTTAAGCACTGGACAAGCCGGCTGATGTGGTCTCCCTACTCTAGGTATCCCCCCCCTTAAAGACAACAACTGCCCAATTACACACAAATACCCTTTCACACTCTCAGCCACTAAAGGCTCCTTTATATTTGATTGACCTACGTAGAACTGAGTTCTTAATTTAACTTAATCTATTACCTAAACTGGGTTCGAATCCTGGAGAAGGAGTGGGTATTTGTAAACGTATATTGCCTATGCGGCTAGTCGAAAATCTCTCGAGATGATAATAGGGGAAGAGGGCTGGGAGACCGTCAGGTCCGTGCCCCTGGGATGCTCTCTATTAAAATTAAGAGTGGAACTGAGCAAAGTCGCACTGTCATCTGTGTGGGGCTCAAGGTTCTTGCCAACGACAGGCGAAGTCTTGCAATCCTTGCCAAGATGAATTTCATGGGTTTGTTCTACTCTTACTGTCAGACACGTGAACTAATTCCCAACAACAACAACAACAACAATATATTTACAGCCATCAAGTAAGTGTGTGATGTCAGAGTCTGAAGAGTTTTCTGTAACCTGAGAATGCGCATAATTTTCTCAATGATAGCTAATCCTTTTATTCGCATTTAATTACACTAACTCAAAACGTGCGGTGGAAAACGCTATTGGAAGAATTTGAGTTGCTATGTTTCAATTACGTTACGAACTATTACCTTTAACTAGCATTTCGAAACTTACTAAAACTTACAGTAACTATCCCTTCCTCTCCTACTGCTTTGAACCACGCACCGCGGGTACTGAACTAGCGGATATGTGTGAATGACTGTATTACCAAACATAGACGCGGTTCAAGCCGTTCAGTTTGGAATATTTATCTCAAATAAATAATCAATGTTCGTCTCTGCTTATACAGAGCACTTTTAATATCGAAAAAATGCTCTAAATGCTATTTGAAAAAGCAAACATAGACAATATATGCGGTTCGGAAAATCAGCAGTCTATAGTAACAATAATAAATTACGTTAACTATGCTACGGGCAGAAGAAACTGATCATAAAGTGTTGCATATGTCTTACGAGCTTGCTGCCATACATTTCCAATGCAAATAATGATTTGAATAGAAAAACAGCTTCATTTTTCTCAGTTGTTATATATTACTTTTAGCAAACTCGGTAAGATCGAATGAGGATGAAATTTAATGGTGAAATCATGACGCATTGAATGTTACAAAAACATCAACAACAACAGCAACAAAAAAGATATTTTTTTATATCAACTATTAGTGAATTTCTTTTATCTCCCAATCAGTGCAATTATATGATTAAAAAAGAAATAAGCTAGACTGTCTCAGATATCTTCAAAAAAAAAAAAAAAAAGGTGAAAAATCGATCCAAAATGAGGATCTTTTTTGGTCATAATGCGCAGGTGGCGCAGTAAAAATTCTACCAACCTTTTACGAACTTCAAAACTTTGCTTTTAAATCAATAAAAACCCGGTTGAGGCCGTCACGCGGTGAAAAGCCGAAGCAATCACTTCTCCTCTATTCCGTCAATTTCGCAGAACAATTTCGCTCGGAAATTGAATTCGCGAATTCGGCATGCTGTGTTTACGCCGCCTGTCACCTCCTATTTAGAGCTGGTACCACCTCCCACCTCCACACTCTTCGCCTCACCTCCTCACCTATAATAAAGAGCCCCGTTCAGAGATGGGGAGAGGCAAATATGAAAGGACGGATGAACTCCTAGATGAAAGCTTCCGCCACCCCTTGCCGAAATCCCTTTTCTTCAGCAACGGACCCCTGAAATGCAGAGCGTGGTTTACTTCGAAGTTAAAGCATATTTCGTTCGAATTTTATAAATATATTACCATTTGACACTTTATTCTTTAGCACTTCAACAATTTGCATTGATTCATGTGTGAGCATAGTGATATACAAATATATGTAGAAATGTAATCTTAATGTTTTTTATTCGCTTAATGCGCACAAACATGATTGAAAGGATCTTTTAATATTCTTCCCATTCCCACCGTGTTCAATACCTTACTTTCCTTGTTGAAAAAAAAATGGCTTTCACAACAGATATATCGTTTTATTGACTGAACAGATATTTATGGTTTGAGTCTTATCTTATAGCCTATACTGAACTTCTTGCCAATGAATGACTTCCCGAGAGCTGTTATTCTTAAAGCTGCTGAAGCAATAGGCAGATATATTTAATATTTCATCTTCGTAGTCCAACGAACGTCTTTAGACTTCTAACTTTTAGCACCTTCAAACTGACCAGTTGTATGTTACTTCTCACTAAATATGTTCCAAATGAGGGACTATCTTTGTTGTTGCTTGATGAAATTGTATCTTCCACCAATGGCGTGTATCTACTGTTTGCTTGAGCATAACATATCTATAGTCCTATCTAATACTGTTTTAAATTTTTGATTGCACAAAGGATGGTTTTTCGATTGTATCTGGTATTGTAAATAAAATAAAAACACAACTGAATGATAAAAATTTTCAGATATAAATCAAGACTTAATACAAGAGATAAAGTGTATCAGTGCTAATAAGGTAAGGGAAATTAAAGGTGAAGAACTTAGCAACGAATATTGGAGTTTTCTGTAAAGCAACGAGTAATGAGAGTAGCAACGAGTGAATGAGTCACATCAGCAGCAATTTACCCAACGAGTTACTTCACCGACAATTATGCAGTAACAGCAATTAATTCATTTAACAATACCAAACTTTGAAACTTCTGCATCTTTAACTGTATCTTCAGATGCCTTATAGTAATCCGGCTCCAAAAAACGCCGTTACTTGTTGTTTATTAATTAATAGAGAAAGAATGCATTTGTATTAAAAAAAAGTAAAAGTAATTTAAGGAAAAAAAAGTATATTCATTTATTTAAAGCTACAGTATCGTAGACATTTGTTACAATCAATAAGGATAAAAGTATTAAAATATACATAAGTACTAGTTATAAATATTATAACTTGTATCACTTCGAAAGCCATAACCTATCAAATTTTCAAGTATTTTTTTCTTCTATAAAATGTTAGAGATTTTTTTTTAAAGTTTTATTTAGAAAAGTTCTAGTGTTTATAAATGAAGAATTAGAAATTTAATTGAATCTGCGTTAATAATTAATAGAAAATAAAATTACAGAGACTGTTTAGTTACTCCTAGTAATGTATGTGCAAATAAACTTTAGAATAATCGAACACAGTCGAAAATTCACATGTTCAATAGTATTTTCTCGGCTTTAAGCTGTTCTGAAGAGTATGGCAATTAGTGAAGGTTAACTGCAATGCAATTAAGTTCTAGCTCGAATTACAGAGAATGCATGGACCACTTTCAGTATACCTGACTTAAATTGATACACGAATTACAGAGGCTGTTCGCACATTTTTTAGACGATGTATATTGTATTCAGAAAACTAAATTACATAAAATTCTTGTGTTTTAAATGTTCTGTTTGACATCCCTTATTCTGAGATATCTTTTGACACCGCAGTTTCCAGGATAATAAGGCCTTTTGAAGTGTCAGAAGAGGTATTCTATCCCATTCCTCCCGAACAGCTTTCCAGAGTCCTGTTAAGGGCCGTTCACACTTGATACACAACGACGCTATCGGAGCTAAGCGACGCATGGAACGCCGCTCTAACTAACCTAGCTCGTTCACACTTACTGGGAACGTTAACTAGCGAGAGCCAATAGGGAAGTAGTAAGATCGCGCGCGCTATCATTCATAGGAGACAGTCTTCCGCCGTGAATCTTTGATCGGTACACCAAAAACTAAGCGATTTTTTTTTAAATGGTTCGACCGAACCGTACGCTGAGCAGAAAACAACGAAAATGTATTTTGTTGCTGAGTTTTCTTCTTGGTCATTTAGTACACAAGTTTCAAATCATCAAAAATTAGTTAGAAAAATAGAAACATGTTCATCATAATGTTTTATTGTTGTCATTTAATTATTATTATCAGTATTTTCATTCCAAATGATAAGGGAGTTTATAAAGTTGATGCGACTCATTTTATTATTTGAGGTTATAAACAGTACCTTTTTTTTGTGATGAAACTAATTTAGAAGAAAGAAAAATATTACACTAACGTTTTTGTCTATGCTTTGCTTTCGCTACTTTTAATTCCATTGCTAATTTTATAATACAATTAGGTATTTATATGAGATCATTGATATCAGTAATTTAATTCTCCGGATTCAAAATTTAAACGCAAAAACAGCATTAAATGGAAAAGAAAATTACTTACTATTTTGATGAAGACGATCTGAAATCATCATCCAAGAGTATTCCACGTGTATTTTTGTAGTCCTTAAGTCGACTATCCCATATAACGAGATGTAGCTGGATTTAGGCAATTAGACTAAAATTTTCGCTCATATCTTACGAAGCAGTAAAATACAAAAAATAACGAAGCACCTTATCCGTTATACAGCGATAAATTAAAATTAAAAGTACCCTCCTCAGAAGATTTTTGCCGATATTTTCCCGATATTCAAAGATCCTAAAATTTTTAATTTACTTCAAAATATATCTACATTAACACAGGAAATTAAAGTAACGCAGAATACCCATAATGGCCTGGCCAAAAATTGCTCTTATTGAGAAAAAAAAGTACCAGCGTGGATCGAATTTCCGATCAGCACATCTACAGATTGACTGCTTTACCCGCTCAGCTGATGCTTCTAACGTGTTTCTTGCGAATTGTACTATAAGTTATGGTGCTCTGAATGCAAGAATTAATTTTTGATGGGTATTCTGAGTTTCTTTAATTTTCTGTGCTAATGTAGATATATTTTGAAGTAAATTAGAAGTTTTAGGATCTTTGAATATCGGGAAAATATCAGCAAAATCTTCTGAGGAGGATACTTTAAATTTTAATTTATCGCTGTATAGTGGATAAGACACATCTTTATTTTTTGTATCTGGTTGCTTCGTAAGATATGGACTGGATTTTAAGATTTTTAAAATGAATTTTTGTATAGGAATAATAACTGTGGAGTAAAGGCCGTATACTCGTCCTCACTTTAAATCAAATCAATCAATCAATCGCTCATATCGTCAGCCATGTTGTTTGCGCGCTTCTGTTGATGATGATGATTTGAAATACTCTCCTGATTGGTCGGTTCCATGTGTCGGCTAGATCCGTTTTGCGCGAAGTTAAGATTTTTCAACTGAGTCAATAGTGACAAAAAACTGGTTTTTTCTAGCTGATCCGCTGTGTTTGTTGTGTCCATTGTGTTTCCTAGCCCCGATATGTCCCAGTGTGAACGCCGCTTTAGGGTTTGGGGACAACGTTTGGATAATGCAGTTTTTAAAAGTCTGAAAACACAAAAATCCATAGGTGACACATCGGGAGATTTAGTAGGGA
>KK118449.1:1602-30134 GCA_000611955.2 Stegodyphus mimosarum
CAACACTATTAATGCCAGAAACCATAGCATGAAAGTATTTCGTTTGTAAATTCTGTTTTTTATAGCTTGTGAATTTTATTGACTTTTATTCCAAGTTTTCAAAATTCTGTTTTGTTTGCTTACCTGTAACATCTTTTTTTAAATGTAAATATAACTTAATTCAATTTCATTCGTTTATTAAATATGAAAGAACGCTCGATAAACTTTATTTCGATAATACTCTATTTATTATATACTGAAAGAAAAGAAAATTGTAACAAGCTTATAGTTTTAATTAGTACAGTTTTTCCCCTTATTCTTTACTTCAGCATGATTAGCCTTTATGCCCACCTTAGGCTTTGTGCTTTTTAAATTATAAGATTGCTTCAGGGTTGAATAAAAACCTCGCCAAATCTTCGAGAACTTGCTTGATCTGGAAGAACAACCATATTTGAAGAGACAGGTTCGATGCGTGTTAAATGGGTCTCAGAATCAGCTCAAGAGCTGGTGACGTAATCATTGAAGGCGATAATAATGATAGATTTTTCTCAATGAGAGAAGAAACTTGAAAACTTAGCTTTACATTTACTTTCTCTTCAGTATTTCATTTCTCTGAAAACAGAAGGAGTTTTCACTTTCTTTTCGCCGAAATGGATACATCTGTCCCTGGAAATAAGCATTCGGGTGATTTCTTTTAAAACAGGAATTTTCTCTCTTAAGTATGACTACAAGTGAGTGTTGTTATTTTAGAGATTATGAGTATGTAAAACATATCATAAGCATCTGAAAGTGATTTTTATCTACTTATAATGCATAGCTTTTCAGAAATATTTGCATTTTTGAATCTTTTCATGAGTATTTGGATAAATGTGCGAATGAAACTATAGTTTTAAAAATTCAGCGAGATAATTCGAGATCAGTAAATCCTGCATTTGAAGCAAATTCAAAACTCAGTTTAATCAACTGGCAAATATCACGCATCATATTTTTGATAAATGGTGTGCTTCTAACTAAGTGAAATAATTATTTGACAGTAAAGAAGTAAATTTAGTAATTATTATTTATTATTAATTATTATTTCAGTAAAGAAGATTTTACTGAATCTTCACAAAAACCTGTATTGTTTGTTTATTGCACATTTCTTTGAATGAGTAATAAAGTAGCAAAACTGTTAAAATTTTAACTTTTCTATTTCAGTTAAAGATTATAGCAATACTTGGATGCTATAAATTATGCTCAATGTTTTAAAGTTTGAAATCTTACGTAGAGTACCTGCACATTATACGGAGTATTCAAGAAAAAAATCACCGATAAGAAAAAACATAAATTAATGAATATGAAACATGACATTTTGGAGATTCAGAGATTTCCCTTCAAATCCCTACGTTCTTAAGAATAATCAACATTTTCCTAATTTTGGTCGTATTTAAATGAATATATTTATTTAACAATTTCAGAGTGACTGACATGAGCGTTTACGAAACTGCATCCAAATATATTTTCTTAAATATGTGGATTTATCAATTTTGGTCAAATCACAGAACAGAAAAATAACTCATTTTTGTAAAACAGAAGTCCATGACACGTCAGTTATCTGAAACAGTTATTTAACTCGATAAAAATAATGTAATAATAATCTTCAGATTTTTAGTATTGTGTAAAATGTCGCACAGATTGCTTCTGCAGAAATTGGGCATGAAAGGAAAGACGTAAAAATAGTTGGAGGATGCGTGCGCATCCGTTCAAGAAGTTTCCCTTCGCCCCCATCACTTCTTAAAGATGCCGTTGCCAGGACGATTCAGGAGTCCAAACTGACCGGAGTTTTCTCCGGACGTTCAGCGGGGAAGGACGATGGCGCGAAGGCAGTATCGTTCGCAGTCCGTTGCCAGCTCAGACCCTCGAAGTCCCTATTTTACGAATGACTGGCTTCAGACCACGAGAGGCAGAATGCTTCGTCGCTCACCAAGTGTGGCTTGCGTACCTCATTATGATGCCTGCTGCACTAGGACCTATAAAAATTTTGAACGAAAAAGGAGAAGTAATATTCCTGGCCTCAACCTAACTTTGTCTCCCAGTGATCCCAAAGCTACCACAATTCATCAACATTACTATCCCGAAGGCGGTTGGGGTTGGATTGTATTGTTCTGTGCACTCATTATGAATATCATTGCAAGTAAAATGCAGATTTCAGATTCCTTGTACGAGATAAGAAGTCACTTTCTAAACGGCCAGCAGTCTGTAGAACCAGGTAAGTAATTTCCATTTTTCGTAAGGTATAACTAATAACTTCTGCAGGGTTATTAAGCTCGATCTTAGTGTCGACCATTTTATTCAATTATATGTTCTTAATATTCTAATAAGTTTTTCAGATCAATTTCTCATTTAAGAGCAGTTTTTCTCATATTTAAGTAATCAATTTTCATCTTATATTTAAGTAATCCGTTTTCTCATATTTTAAAAACAAACTGATTTTAAATGAAGCTACTATTGATAGATATATCAATATAAAGCAACTAATTTAAAGACTGTTAAAAGCATTGAACATCAGGTGTCTTAAAAGCTTTCAGTAAAGAAAGTGAATTTGTGGTAAGAAAAATGGTAAATATAAAAAGATGATAAGTACGGACGTTTCAGAATGTTTTAAATACAGTTGTGGATATTCGGTAATAACAAAATTGCTGACTCAAAAATATTTCTCGGTAAACAGTGTATTTGAACTAAAAGAGAGGAGTGATAGGCGTCTCTGACAGAGACTTGGGGAGGTGTACTTCAATAATACACAGGTGTAGAGTCTATGTCTTTTTTGAAAGCACTCACAGTAGATCTTACGTAGAAGATTGGGTAGCAAATTCTCGCTATGTCTTTGAAGAACAATTATCGCAGAAGAAGGTTTTAAATAACCTTTTTATTTGAACTAAATTTAACAAGATGCACTCACTGGGTGTTTACAATTCACCACCACTTGTGGCTAAATAAAATTGAACAGAAAATAAAAAATGTAAAATCACAGTAATTTAGGATGGCTAAACGACTGCCTCCTTATTTATATAAACAGCTAAATCCGCTGCACAGAGCAAAGCCGAGCCTAGAATATCAATATAATCTGAAGAGAGTGGCTAACATCAACTAGAACTATGCTGCGTGTTTGAACCACTATTCAAACACGCAGCATAAACTCCACTCCTACTCCTCACGAGCTCTTGAAACCGCAGCTTAAGTACTGTTTCTGAACACACTTAGATTTTGCATACTACGTCATTAAAATTTACATACCGGCAGGAAACTGAAATCAGAAGGGAAAGGAAAGTCAACTAAAAATAATTTGTTAGAATAAAATAAGGTTTTTACACAGGAAGCATAAGTGATTATTTTTCCCATCCTGACACTCTCTGGTTTAGAAACTTCTTCTAGAGTTTTATTCACAGCTTAATATTTTGTGAAACTTTACCAACCAGCCACGCATTTTGAAAAATATTTCACTTAAGCAAGTTATAAGGTATTTTCCTCCTCCATTCCGCATGCCATTCGAAGCGTATTCGAGAGGTCCAGAGTTCGAGTCCCGGAGAGGGCAGTGTCCATTTTTCCCCTCTCCAGCATCAAAATACCTAATGGCTCTACAAAGTTACAATATCAAACTTCCTTTTTCATTAATAAATTCGCTACACGTTTTGCCGATCATAATTCTATGGATTTATAAATCGCTATAACAAATAGTTATTCAAACAATACAGTATTGCTGTAAGACTATAAGGTATTTCTACCGCCTTCTTTCCCATGCCTTCGTGGTGTAGTGGTGAGCATGATGGAAGCGTAACCGAGAGGTCCGTGATTCGATTCCCGGCGAATGCGTTGCTCATTTTTCGCCTCTCCTGCTTCGAAAGAACCTAATATCTCTATAACTGACGCTCGAACTAAAACAGGTGGTGGATGATGATTCTCCACCACCGGGATTTGGCGATTGGGTTCCCTTATCCCCAGTTTCCCTTTAAAACGAGGAGTATATAAGGTATTTCTCCCGCCTTCTTCGCATGCCTTCGTGGTCAGCACGCTCGACGCGTAACCGAGAAGTCCGTAGTTCGATTCCCGGCGAAGGCTTTGCTCATTTTTCACCTCTCCTGCTCCGAAAGAACCTAATGTATCTACAAGACTAGAAATAAATTTCAACACTAAATTTGTAAAGTTTGACTATACTGGAGATTCAGTGTTATTTCGGGATGACAGAAAGAATAAAAATAAAATATTTCATCCTTTAAATTGTACACTATGCGATGTTTTGTATGCACAATAAATATCATGAATATTTGCACCCATTTCACTAATGATATATATGCTAGAACAAGTAAAAAGCTTCCAGTGCTGTTCGAAAGAATGTGTGACCGTTGAGGTTGAAAAGTATCGTTGAGACAGTCATATTCAAACATTGTTTGATAAATGGCTTTCTAGTAACTGCTGTTTGGCATAAAGAATAGCTGTTCAATAAGGACATGATTCGATTTATACACTATTTCAACACCCTCGCACTCTGTGTAAGCAATCATACTGGTTCCGCACAGTACAAGGAGGATATTTTCCCCTTTCAAGTATTTATTAGCAACAATGACGATACTTCTGTGAAGATAAGAGTACCAAAAATTTTAGAAGAATGTTCAGTTTTATAAACAGAATGAGATTTTCTAAAACTCCTTGATTCTGGCTTTGTTCGTAAGCATTAATAGTTTCATTGCTATTATTTTTTGCACAGTTTTAACAAATGGTTCTCAGTTTCCTTGTAGAAATTTTACTTATTGATTATACATAATGTTTGGAGGAAAAACTGTAAGACGTTGTAATTTTTGCATATAATACCTGGATTGTAAAACAAATATCTTTAAAAAATCTTCTATCAAAAACTTATATTATGAATCAAATTATAACAGTATTTGAAACTAAATTGAGAAACATCTCTATCTCAGATATCAAACTCTACTTACTCTATTTGTGTTGCAAAATATTTAGTGTAACTCATTCCAACTCGAAAATGCTTACTTACTGCGCTGTTGTTATAAATATACGTGTGTGTGTGTGTGTATTTAATCGTCTTAGTGACCTCGTATCGAAGAAATGTATTTAATTTTAAATTTAACTGGATAGTTAGAAATAACAGAAATTTAGAAATAAAATAAGCAAATTACACTACCTTAAATCAAAAGAAGTGGATGGAAAATGTAAATTGAAAAATCTGCGGTGAAGCAAAATAGTGAAGCATTTTACGTATTTAATAATTTGCTGTTAAACTGTAACAAATAAGTATGAAAGTAAGAGAGATACTGAATTCTACGTTGACTACTGTCTTGTCTCCTGAAAATGTAAATTCCAGGTATTTGCAGTCAGACAACCTATAAAAGGGCTTAGTCGCAAGCTGGTCAGCCACTGTTTAATCTATCATCCATCTTAAAAGTATTGTTCTTTAGAATACTCTCAAAAACAATTTTTTCTTCCAGTTTCGAATTAGAATAGTAATAGTTTTGCATACAGCACTGTTGAGCGGAAACCGATAAGCGTTTCGTCCACGAGATTGCGGTTAATGCGTGGCAGCTACTAAAAAGATGTACAGCGTTCGCTACTTAAACTCACTGGTTAATAAACTCAGCCACTTAATGCTTTCAAATTTTCAGGAACTAAAATACATAATCAATAGGAAAGACCGTAGTTTATTAAACCTTATGAATTTAATAAACAAAGGCAAAAGACTTATATACCGCGCTTATGAAACTCATATTGGCAGAAGACTGCTTCTTCAGTGTTATAATATCTTGCTTGTATATATCAAAGCTTTCCGTAGTTCCTCTATTTAATATATTATAGAGTGTGGCTTTATGGTTCAGAGGTTTCTTCTAGAATACAACTGAAAGAAGGTGAAAGCACAACTTTTGTATCCTATCTTTTAAAGTTTCCTGATTCGAGATCTTCCCTTTCAGTCAGACCCATTATGTTCACAAAGAGTTATAAAAATGTTCATGAAATGCTTCTTAGCATTACTGTACTTTAGCAGGCTTTGAATATGAAGAACATCATAACTGTAGTATGAAGAAAAAGCAAAGAAAGCCCTGGTCATGCTTGTAATCATGAAGTGGAAAATCGACTAAATAGACAAAGGGCAATTTTTCTGTTGACTACAAAAGTTTTGAAGTCTGAATAAATAGCTTGAAAAATCATTTGCTTAATTTGTTGTCCGCGTAACTTGTAATATGTCTAAAATGCCAAGCGGAAAGATTTCAGAATAAATGAAAAGGATAAATTGTTAAATGATTTTGATGCTCTTGCTAATTGCAGCTATAGAAAAACTACTAAGCTGGGAATTTCCCAAACAGCATTCTGCAGTTTGCTTAAATAAGGTATTATAATTAATGAAAAATTAATAGAAAAGGCAACTGTCTCAAGAAAGCGCAAAAAGGACAGGTAATCAAGGGACGTTGAAACTACTTTTTTAGAATTGTTTCAATCGATGAAACTAAAACAAGTTTTATTTCTAGGCTTTTTCATTAATCCGCTATATGAGCGGATAGTATAGCAACTGGCATATGGCTCACAAGATGGAGAAAGTGAAATCCAACATTTTTCAGCAGAAGTTGCATGATGAGAAGGAAGAAGTAAATTATCATGCAACTGATAACTGGATATAAGACGTTTTACATATACTGCTAAATGAATACAAACCACATGAAATTTATAATGCAGACGAAAGTGCACTACATTACAGAACATTACAAGAACATAAATGAATATTTAAAAGTAAAGCAGCAGTTGGCTTAAGAAACTGAAGAAATAAGTTACTAATATTATTAAAATGCAATGCGGACCCAATTATTGAAAAGAAGCACTGGTTATTAACAAAAGCAGAAATTTTAATGTTTGAAAGCAGTCAAAAATTTCCTCATAACTTAATCATAGCAATAAGAACTCATCGGTGCCAAATAGCATTTTTACTGATTTTCTTTTGAAATTAGACAGCGAATACAAAAAATCATAAAATAACTTTACTAAATAAATAACTGTGGAGCACATGCTTCTAATCACTTTCTTTAAAATATTAGTGTCGCTTTCTGCAAATACAACTTCTAACATTCAGCATTCAGATCTGACTATCATAAATGCTTTCAAACGTCACTGCAGAAAATGATGAACAGAACTGAATTTTGCAAAAATGGAAGCATTTCAAAGGAGTTAAGTAAGTCGATAGCTCTGATAGAGGCCATGCATAGTATAGTGAATGTAAGGAGTTAATCTCTTAAAATCATTTAAAAATTGTTTTCGAAAATGTGGCTATTATGTAGAAGCGGCTTCAGAGGAACTGCAAGCTATAGCTAATGTTTGAGACATCAGTGAGAGAAGTTATAAAGATTATCTTTACAATATGTGTCGATTCGCAAAAATATTGAAGTAACGTGTGTAAGAACTAAGAGTGAAAGTGATACAGAAAAAAAAACGATGATATGATAACATGAATCGAATCTAGAAGAAGGACTGCAAATTCTAAAAAAACTCAAAGGTGCTTATCAAACTTTTATGAATACAATTGATAAACGGCGAATGAATAATATGAAAGAACGCAAACAGGATAATTGTTTGTTTATCAAAACATGATTGTGAAAATATTTTTATAAAATATTAAAACATGAATTCGAAACTGAGTAAAGAGCTCAATTTTGCATTAATTTTCAATTATTATTTTATGATTAATTATTAAATTAGCTGAGCTGTTAGTTATTATTTTACTAATAAAGTTTAAAACTGTTATCACTATTTGCAATACACAAATCACCATCTATTAAACTCAGCCGCTTAATAAACTCAACTGTATTTGAAACAGAAGTGATTTTAATACAATGCTGTGCAATGAACGATTCCCATGTCCACCAAGCTAGAGAAAAAAAAGTAACAGTTTAATGTGTCCCTTTCTAATCTGCCGATCGACGAAATTTAACCAGCGCTTTTTGTGTCTGGAGAGTATGACTTAGGATATCATTTTAGATTTATAAATAGCATTCTTCTAACGTACGTATTTTGACATAAAATCGAACTTTTTCTGATATGACATGCCGATTTTTTTCCATATTTCGATTCCACGCCTCAGATTACTCCATTTTGTAAAAATGTTTGTTCCGTCAAGTTTTGTAAAAATTGCACAGCAGATTTTTTTAAATTAGAGCTCAAAATTTTCCCCCCTCAGTGTTAATTGAATTTGCCTCATGTTTAATAATATTGCATTTTAAATTAAACTTACTTGATTTCTTTTTCATAATTCGAAATTTAAGTTTAATCCAATTAAAATTCATACATTGTTTCTGATTTATTTTAAAATTCTGTATTTTTACGAATTTTTCGAAAAAAATTTATATTATAATGTATAAAAATTTTACCATCCTATTAAAATAGATGTATTTTTATACATATTTGCAAAATATAAGAATTTTTCATTCAAAATTACGTGAACTTATATATATTGGCAAGTTTTAAAATTTGACATATGTGTTACAAACGATAATAATGCCAAATTTGGCTTCAATGAATTGCAACCGTTATTTTTAACCTTAAATACCCCCAAAAACATTTACTATTAATTATTCATATAGAATTTCTTTACTCTCATTTTTTTATTTACAACGCGTAATAAATATTTAATAATAATTTAAATAATATTAATGAATAATAGTTTAATAAATTAAAAGCAGGGTGATAAAACTGTGTAAAGAAATGGAAAAGTGTGTATATGCATATCATTATAAATTAAAATAAGGATTATACATCTTTCTTATTTATATGTCGTTTCGGAACTGCCTACTGAAAAGCATATTAACCGTGCTTCATGGTATTTCCTTTTTCAGTGTAGTACGCAGTTTTCAAAGCGACCGGGATGTATAGTGGTTAATAAAATATTCTTTCGAAAGAAATGCATATCAAATAAATAAAACGAAACTCAAAAACACAATTATATGACTAAATATGCTTAAAGTACACAGCTTTAATGAATAAATAGAAATTTTTTAAATAATTTTATGAAGAAATTCAATTCAGCCACGCAATTCAAATAATTAAAATAAAATTATAAACAGAAAAAAATTAAATACAACAACTGTGATTAAAAAATTTAATATAAAGTTAAAATATTTGCAAGAAAGAATAAACGATAAGGAATTAACTCTTGTGAAAAAAAGTAAACCAACACATATTCTCAATTTACTCCATAAATTTCTCACCAAATTTTAAAAAATTAAAGTACACAATCTGAATGAATAAAGGAATTTTTTTTTAAGTTCGCATGTTAGAACAAGGCTATATATAAATCTAATATATATCCCAAGTCGGGTTTTTCAAGACATGAAAAACGAAAGTTGAATTCATCAATCGGCCGGGTGGAACGACAGATACAAAACTGTCCCATTTTTACATCCTTCGAGCAGTTGCTCCGTTTCCGACTACAATACATAGACAAAACGCCTGTCGAGCTCCGCGTTCATGAAGTTCTTCAACGACAGGTGTTTCGAGCGGAAATGCACACGGGAATGACACTTAGGAAAACGATTGCAAAACCTGCTCATTTCGGTCCTTTCTACCTGCCTTTCCATTTGATTTGCGGGATATTTTTTATCATATCTCTATATATGGCATGTTATGTTTTCGTATTGAAAGACAGTTTCACTTATACCACTGTGTATAATTTCTCCCATAACATTTAGAAACCGCGAATTTGTTATATTACAATGTTTGACATTTTGTTTTGAGACGTTCCTTTTAGGACAAAATATGTTTAAGTGAGGGTAGGAATATTTCATCAGACTATGTCTTTCGAAGAAGGAGGAGTGAAGTTATTTAACCCTCCGGGGGGATGAAGGGACATTTGCCTTCTTGGAAAGAATTTGCTTATTTGCAGGAAACCTTAACAATATGAAAAATAAAATGATGAGTACTTTGGGTAAGAATGTCTGTTGGCATAGTATTTACTGTTTACACGATGATTAAAATTTGACTATTTTTGTTTATTGTTTACTTCGTTTCACATTCTACACTTAACACCGGCATAAAGTTACTAAGGGAAAATAGTGTTAGCTCATAATTAACATTAATTTTAATAGTCATTAAATTTCAACTAGAGATGAAGTTAGCGATCTCATTGTTTAAATGTTAATATTTCCAACTTTGAATATTTATTTCAAAGTCATTATTTACAAAAAGTATTCAAATATTTATACTTTGAATTTGTGAATCTATTAATAACGAATTTTGGTACTTTCTTATTATCCTGACGACAGCGAAACTGTCTCCAAGCAGGGTAATTTAACATTAGTTATGGATAAGCGTAATGTAAAAAAAACATTCATAACATTTGCGCATTCGTTTGACGTAGCCTGACTTATTCTCGATAAACCACCTTCCCTTTTTATGAAAAAGGATCTAAATTAATTGTGATTGCTGTAATCTTTCCTTCTATTTAAAAACAAATCTTGAAATTTAGGGCCTACTTGTCTGGAAACAGAAAGCAGTAAATCATTTTGAAAGTTATGTGATCTAACCTTAAAAACAAGTGTGTAGTTAATGGACACGAACATGGTCCTGAATATGGCCAAAACGGAAATATATCGGAACAACCACTTTACCTACCCCTCTAAATTTTTATGAAGGATATAAATTGACTTTTGCTGCTGAATTTATTCTTGCATCTTGAAAAAAGTGATTAAAATTTTGTCGCCTGCCTTCTATGAAACAGCAAGCGGTGAATTCTTTTCAAATTTATGGGTTCTTACCATCAAACAAAGTGTGTGTTAATGGATACGATATCATTGGTTGGATATGGCCGACAAAACTTTAACAGATTGGAACAATTACCTGCACGAAGATTGTACTAATAGCGTTCTAGACAGAACTTCCGGTAAAATCGAAGAACTTGACAAACCAGTAGAAACTGACAAGTCTTTTAAAGAAGCGCAAAAACGGAACGGATCGTATATTGACTCTTTATTAATTAAAGAGATAAATAGTTCCTCAGGGTTTCTTAGGGACTTTGGCAGAACTTTCATTGTTCAGTTGTAGCCAGCTTTCACAGTCCACGAGATAACATGTTAGTACCGAAATTTTTAATGGCTGGTTATGAATAATCATTTTTCTAATTTATCCTAATCGCTTTCCTCTTAAGACTAAACACTTATTTTTTGCAGCATAACTCTTTTTTACTTTACAAGTCCCGAAAAGTTCGTTTGCTTAAGAAAGCATCACTTTCGTGAGTACGTAGTAGTATGTATGAAAGACAAGAAGAGAAACTGAGTGCGTGAATTCCTTCTTCCCTTCGTTTTTTGCTTCCCTTTCACCTCAGACAGTCAGGGCAAGTAAATTCCTTGACCTCGATTATTTAAAGCTTTCAGACCTCGAGTGAGATTTCAGTTTGCCTTTTAGTTGAAATCCTTAATTTAAGTTCTAATGATAAGACTGAAATCTAGGAAAATATCTGAAAAGTACTTTCAGGTATTGTATTATCAAGTATTTTACTGCTAATAATCACAGGCGAAGAACACCAATATTCAGAACAAGACATAAACTTTTATATTCAACATGTAAAGGATAAAAACTTTAATATAAAATCACTACAATTAATACTTCATCAGAAAGCTTCTATAGCAACATGCACACTATCATCCGTAAAGATAGAAATACATCCGCATTCGGGCTAAAAACAGTAAAAATACAAATATTATCACAAAAAAAATTATTTTAGGAATGAAATTGAACGTAACTTTACTGCATATCAAAAAAGTTAGCATAAACGTGGCTTTTGCTCTAAATCTCTAATTATTCAAAGTGGCGACTTCGAGATTTCACTTTGTCTCTGCATACTCGAGGCATTTGAAGGAGTAATTTTTTTAATGCAAGAAAGGCTGTTTCACAAAGGCTGCACAATTAAATTACTTATTTATTAAATGGCTCTCGGAGGTTGGCTGTAGATCTATGATCCGAATTTAAGAAACGAGTCAAAAAAGGGAGACCTTAAAACTGTTACATAGCAACAAGATAAAGGTCTGAGGCATCAAAATTAACCTCCTTACCATTAGTTAAAGTGTTTAGTTACCATACACAAATATTGCTATTCACAGCTATTATCACAGCGGTTCTTTTTCTTAATACATTATTTCATAAATAAGATCATTAGAACCGTTTCGATTTTACAATTAATATGAAATAAAACTCTAGCTGCTGTACTAAATAACTTCCCTCCACTTTTAAAATTTTTGCTCTACAAGGCTCCCCTTTAAGAATTTTTAAAAAAGGTTATCTAATTTCTACTTGTCCTTTCCGAACATGATCTTTAAGTCTTCCCTTTACACTTCTTTCTTTTGCTTCGGAATGTTTCGCATCTTGTCGAGATCCTCTCTAATTCAAGGAATTACTTTTGTAAGTAGCACGTTAATAATTCCGGTTTGTGGGAAATCTTGAAAGCAAATTTGGAAACAAAAAGCAACTGAAATGCTTTAAAACTAAAGGAATATTTTTATTGTTTAACAGAACAAACGTTTAGAAGATTTTACAAGTATACTGAATTATAAAATACATAAGTATTGCAGCTGAAACTAATATGAGTGAAGACTGCCAGCAGCTAAAAGTGTTTGCAGATTTCACCTTTACAAAAAATAATTTGTGTTTATTCTAAATTAAAATCAGATTACTTTTCTCGAAAGCTTTTCATGAAAACACTATTTAGCGTTATCTTAGGTGAATTGGCGGCGGAAGGAATATGCGTGTACGCATCATACTGTTGTGTATTAAGACTACTACTGATAAATGTACATTACTGATAAAAATGTATCAATTTACTAGTAAAAGTTTAGCCTCTTTTTTGCGATTATCAATAAACTGGTTTATCGGATTACAAGCTATAAGTGTAGTAGTCTTTTTTTCTGTGGATTAAAGCTTGCATTTAGGAAATAGTGTGATCCATGTAACACACCATCTTCAACGAAAACTGCTGGTAAATATGCAACTCAATATATAATTTTGAAAAGGATAAGAAAGTAAAGAATTAAAAATAGGTCATAAATCATTTTTAATGTAACTAATTTTATAAGAAACTCAGTTGGTGCAATAAAAAAATCATTATTAACCATATCTTTTTGGAGAAGAAAATTAATCATTGAACTCAGCCAACTCTCTGACAAGCCGTGTAGCCACCTAGAACGAGCAAAATGACTTCACAAGTGGTATGCATTGAAATTAATAAAACTTTCGATGCGATTTTCGGGATCTTTTACCATTCTTAAAAAAATAATTTCTTTTGATTCAGGTTGCTTAGACATAAACAAAAACAAATTTTCGTCGAATATATTATTATGCCATATGTCTTTGTTAATTTCAGGTTCTAAAATAGTTATTATTTTAGAAATAACTTGTCTCATAGCTTTCTCTAGTGGCTTTCAATTCAACGATATTCTCTGCTATAATGACAACAACCAAATAAATTTAATCGCTTACCTGGTGCACTCTTTAATGAATTAATCCTTGTTTGTTAACTTACATGCCGAAAGGTAAACAATTGGAAACATTCTAAATCGGCGTGCTTCTTTATCCTTTGACGGATAATTTTCCAACAGCACTGATGCGTTGTTGCGTCATTTAGGGTTTAATAGATCATCTTGATTAGGATTCAAGAAATATTATTCCAAATCCAAAATAGTTCATAATTAAATGGCAAAGAATATCAAGTTTCAGTCTTCGAAGTCTGTTCATAAACCTTGGTTTTTAATTACACTTTTTTTCTTTATTGAGCCTCATAAATTATGTTTCGTATTTTTATTGAAAGGTAAAGTATGAGTAAAACTGTCGTAATCTGAAAACCTATGTTATTTTATGAAGTTCTTAAAAAAGATACTTAATCGTTCAATCTTTCAGAAACAGTTCATAGATATATACTGCACATTGATTTGCATTTCCATATTCATCCTTAGGTTTTAGATACGTGCGTTTTCGTATTACTCACGCAGACTGATTATCTACCGTGTGTACAAATTTCTGTGAGGAGTAGGTTATTCACAGAGAAGCAAGGATCACATAGCAATGCAAGGACGGAAACGCAATTGTAAAGAGAGTTACTGGGGTACCGGTAAAACGTCCACTCAGCAAAACCCATTCGACAACAGTTCACAGAAGTACAGGTATAAGTACTAGTAGAATTCAAGATGTCAACAAATGCGAGATTAGCATATATGCATCTACCATATGCAGTTGTTAATTGTAATAAGGAACCAATGTACCCCTGTATCGGGAGGCATGGTGCTTCTTCATGCAGATGACATTCTACGTGCCAATTCGCAAGCATTTGCTATTTGCTTCAATCTTTCCAAACCACCATCTGGAGGATCATATACTCGAAACAGTTACACCGAAAGTATAAGCAACCTATACAGCTACTGCAGCTTGATGACTACCCGAAGAGGGTTTCTTTTGCTCAATGGAATCTGTAGAAGAGTCTGGTAGACCCCTCTTTTTCGGGCTTCCGTTTTATTCAAAGACGAGACATACTTCACTAGAGAAGGTTACTACAAAGCACATAATTCGCTTGTATGGGCAGTCATGAACCTTTATGTTACACGAAAATGCGCAGAACAACAAAGGCTTGTTGTCAGGTTTTGGCCCGACATTGTAAGGTATCACTTAGTAAGCCCGTATCTATAGCCTATTCGTTTGAAGAGACCACGTTAGAAAATGTTTTGGAGAGATCTAGCAGTCGCTGTGTGAGGCTATGTAATTTCTGCATAATGGAAACAGCGGATGAAGTGTGGTGGTCCCATTCATTCGCTTGATCGCCAGACCTATCCTAATTGAATTTTTTATGAGGTGACATAAAAAAATCTAGTTTACAATACACCCGTGGGTAAGGAAATGGCTCTTGCAACAAACACCTGAGCAGTACCCACGGCGGTCCGAAAGACGCTTTGGATATTTCAAAATGACCATCATTCCATGCAGCGCAGATATCGGTTTTGTGTTGCAGATGGTGGCGAATATTTTAAACAATTCTTTAGTCTATCTTAATATCTCGATTGCTATATTTTGAAGAATAAAATAGTCGTCTTCTCTTATGCATTGTCTTGCGCTATCGGCGCATTTGCACATAACGATGGCATTTCTCACCCACCGAAATGACGGGGCGCTTCCAGCCCTCCACTGTTATCTGATCCCGATTCATCTTTGAATAAACTATCCCTCCCTGAAATTTTACAGGCAGTAGCAAATCTCTCTCTACCCCTATATATAAATATATGCGCACATATCCGAAACTTAAGAATGAATATCAATATGCAAAGTTATTGGCGCAAAATGCAAAAATCCAATTTCTTGAGATTTGCACGATTAAAACATGAACAGGAGAAAGTTACTGAATATGCAGATTTTCGATACTTGCATTTAGGAGGAGAGTGGAAATTCGAAAGTAGGTTAAAAGAAGTTAGCGCTATCGTGAATTGCTTTTTTCATAAATTTTAAATGGGAAAAAATAAATCTATAAACGTGAAATTTTCTTAATGTCTTAAAAATATCATCTCAATAATTTTACACACGGAAAAATTATAAAATATTAGGAAGAAGCTTTCATAACCACCAAAGTTTCAGCAGACTTTAAAATCGCGCAAAACGTTGTCTCCGTCCTTTGGGCATAATTTTGTTATCACTGAATTGTATTCCAAATTCACTGGAAGAACAAGCTTTCTCTCTATCACTCGAGAAGAACCTGATATTTACGATAACAGCTAAAGGCAATCGAATCTACGCGGTTAGCTAATTAGCAGCTGTCTACTGTAGCCGCACAAGAAATACCTGCGAAATTGCAGTTAGATGCTTTAATTACGTTGGCTCGGGCTGCGAGTTCAATGACCATTTCTCTGTTTGGCGAAATTAGCAAAGCCACAGTCTTGTATTTGGCGTAAATTTAGTCAAGATCTCAGTCGACTTTGGGGGCAGATAGGTACAGGTCCCTCTTTGCCAGGAGCAAAGAAATCTGCGAGAATTATTTTATGTAGACTCTGAAGTACGATCTAAATAACTAAATTCGTTCTTGAGTATTTCCATTGCAAGGATCATTAAAAAGTCAGAGTTTATGTTTACATAATTCTTTCCCCTACAAGTTCAGAAGTTGGTTTCATAAAATGTGTATCCTATTTTTAAGAAACATTTTAATTCGTAGATTATGGTCAGAAATAAAATTAGTAGCCAGCTTTTTTGAACATCCTTTCAGTGTGAAAAATTCTTCAAATTCACTGCAATATTATGCTTTTGCTATTTAAGTTTTCTACTAAACTGAAAGAAGAGTTTTTTAAATAAAATATGCCAAAAATATGGTATTATCTAGATTATAGTAACAGTTATAAATGTATCAAAAGAAATATAACAATGGTATCTACTCTTGAAATTAGCAAATCTGCTCATAGAATTTCTAAAATTGAAGTTCCTAGCTTTAACTCATTTTATTCTTTTTCATTATTCGGGTTTCGTTTCTCCTCATTCAGTGAGAAGCATTTTCTAACACGAAAAAACTAAAGTTTTAAAAATCAGGATTTTCACTTAGATCAAGACGATTTTTTTAAGTCTTGCGGTAAAAGGAAGACCATTGATAGAACAGGAATGTTCATTAAAATTTAAGAAACATTAATCTAATTTTAGCATTTTAATGGAAGCAAAAATTTGAGATTTTAATTGTCACTAGCATTAGAAAATGTTTTAAAAATTAGTTTGATGTGTTCATGAACTATTTCTTCTGGTAATGAATTTTTCTTTTAAAGTTGTTGTTTGTGCTGCGTCAACAGCGGTATCATTTCTTCTGGCCCCCATAGTGGTTGCCCTCTGCAAGAGGAAGAGCACTCGTTTACTTGCTGTACTGGGTGGCATCATTACCTCACTAGGATGTCTTTTCACATCATTTGCATCACAACTGCATCAGCTTTACCTCAGTTACGGACTTTTTATAGGATCAGGTGATTGCTTAGCTCGAGAAACAGCTGCTATCATCATAGGCCAGTACTTTAAGAAAAGACGCTTTCAAGTCGAAATGATGTTTCTCATGGGATATGGAATTGGCATCGCTACAATGCCGTTAGTTCTGACTTATTGGATCAGGTGAGCTAACTTTTATTTAATTTGTTATTTATTTTCAAAACATGCTTTAATAAATACTGCAAAAATTTTCCAGACAATGCATAACATCATTTCGCACAATTATTTTTCTTCACGTTTTTCATATAAGATAAATTCTTGCTAGTTATTGCCGAAATATATCCTTATTACCAATGATGTGACACAAAATATATAAAATCATAATTCAGTAATAAGCAATCTTTTCATCAATAAAAACAAATCAGGAATCGGCTGTACTGAGCTGATGCGAAACAGCTGACACTTTCCACTGGTTAGAACTAGGTATAATAGTTTCAGCATCGGATTTTTGCTAATGGAAAAAAACTTTTGTTTAGAATCGTGTATTAACGTAAAATCAGGGAAACCACAGTCAATCACGTATGTAAATAGATCCCAGGCCTATATTTTCTGGTAAGAAATGCGGTTCGAATAGCTAAGAACTAAATCTAAAGCAAAATTAAGAAGCTTTTCGAACTTTTCTGTGCGGAACATTAATTTTTTTAATTCCGCATCATTTCTTTAGAAAACTTCTATATTTATACTTAAAATTTGTATTTTAATAACATATGGGAGATATGTAGCTTAGTCTGCAGTACTATGCTTGACTACTCTATAAGTTATTTCTCCCGCTTTTTTCGAATGCCTTCGTGGTGTAGTGGTCAGCACGCTCGACGCGTAATTGAGAGGTCCATGGTTCGAATCCCGGCGAGGGCATTGCTCATTTTTCATGACTCCTGCTTCAAAAAAATACCTAATGTCTCTACAACTCTTCTGTTACAAATAGCCTCACTAGAAGCAGAGTGGTAAGATCGCTGAACATTGTTGTTCAATCCAGGTTCCCAGGTTATTGGCATATGTGCTGGCTGCATGGGTTTTTGTGGTTCTCTACCCGTGTAACGTGAATTTGAGCCAGTTTTCCTTCAAACGTCCTCCAACGAAAGCAACGCTCCATTTAGGCTTATACTAGCATGCTTTGCAACAATCGAATAATCCAATATAGCCTTTTAGAAGCAGATTGCAGCATTATCTGAGATCAGTCTTTTTCTTTTACAGTACTGATCATAAAAATTCTACCATGAAGAAGGCATGCAACAAAAGTCAACTTTCCATAAAAGTGTAAGATATATTCATGATTAAAGCTGAAATATGCAAATGATTAACATTCCAGCGTATGCGCACAAAGTAGGTATGAGTAAAGCCGTCTGCACTGTGTATAAGTGGAAAGTTTGCACTTTGTATAAGTGGGATGATTGCACTGCGTGTTTCTCATTTGGTAATCTCATTTGAAGGCTGGTTGTTTGTGTAAATGTTGTGATATGCCTCGTGCAGATTAGAGAATTTTCTACCAACATATTTCTGATTTCTGAAGCAGCAGAATCGTGGCCTATCGGACTGTGGTTTATCAATTTGAGACACAGCTGCCCGTGTTTATGGGGATCCCACGACTCTCAGGCGGGTTATGAATCGATGGGTTCAGGAGGGCCATACTTAAACCTATGCAAGACCTCAGTGGCCCCGGACCACTTACGGGTAGGAAGACAGGCAACTTTCGGCCTTGCAGGATCGTACAGCATCGTCGTGTACCCTGAGTTAGGAACTTGGTTCGTGTGCATTACGACAAGCGTCCACATGAAGGGTGCGACGATGTCTGTAGCAACGCGGACTGTCAGCACGGCAACTATTGTTGCAGCTTTCCTAGACGCTGCAGCAGATACAAGCATTCCTACAAGTGATGCAACAGAGGACAGTTCTTAACACAGGAGTGGCTTCTTTTCAAATGAATCCCGCTGCTGTGTACAGCATCAGGATGAACGTATCCGTGTTATGGAGGCACCGAGGAGAACGAACATTGCCAGATTGCATTCCTCATCGTGATAGGAACCGAACACATGACCTACAGGTATGGGGTTGCGACTGAGTGCATATCCCGGTTATCTCTTGTTCTCATAACCAGTAATGCGAATAGCCGCCGCTGCATTTCTGAGTGGTTAAGGCCTTTGGCTGTGTCCTATTTTCGAGGCTTGCATAATCTCATGTTTCAACAACATAAAGCAAGACCGCATGTTGTCCGTTCTGTTTTCACCTTCCTCAATACAAAAGGTGTTCAACTGTTACGCTGGCTTTCCCATTCTCCAGATCTCTTCCCCGCTAAGAACATCTGGTCATAGGTTGCCCAGAGACTGTCACTCCAATACTCGCATTCACTACGAGGGATGAGCTCTGGCACAGACTTTAAGCCGCTTGGAATGAAGTACCCGTATCTGTCATTCAAGCTCAGTTTTACTCGATATCTAATTGGTTAAAGCCATTGCTGCTTCCGAAAGTGGCAGTTCTGTGTAACGAATTCTGCGCGCTGTGTATCCCAAATCACCTGCAAATTTCATCATGTCTTTTCCCTGTTATCATTACACTGTATACTTGCAGTACATTAAATTCTGCTAATTTCTTTTCTTCCTGTTGTAGTAATGTTAACGGTCAGCAGTGTGATTTAAATGTTCTTCTGCGCTTTTAGTTTTTTTGAAGTGTGTTGTAATTTACAGCTTTACTTTTATCGCTATAATTAATAAAAAATGTCAATCTCAAAGTGCTTAAATTTTAACGATCGCCCCAAGGAACTCTTTTGAAGTTTATTATGGTGATCAGTAGAGATTATTGACAGAGGTGGCCCAGGTGGAAGAGAGAAACATTTTATAGGATATTAAATGAACACTTATTTAGACTATGCCAACATCATGTATCTTCTGCAAATTTAAAACACAAAAAAAACCACTTAGCATTGATCCTGCCTCGCGTATACCTGTCATTTTCACCTACAGTCTCAGACAGGATCTCAAATTCGCGTCGGGTAATCCGACTTAGAATAAAAGATCAACTAATGTGATATTAACCTGAGATCAGGTTCCTAATCCATGAGGTCTGATCCAGATCCTATCATGAACACTAAATAACAGAAATCTTAATGTAATTTGCTGATGCGTTTCTCTCGGATCGTAGACATCTCATTAGAATTTACTCGTAAATCCGAATTCTTCTCTAGATCTAACCTGACTCGTTTCACTTCTGATAATAATGATCATTTGTATTGATAAATATAAATGATAAAAACAATGAACTGATAGAGACATATATAAATATGGATTAACTTAATTGATAAACTAGCACAATTGTTGGACTAATATGTATCGATATAAAGTCAGATACAAATTAACACTTGGACTTTCTGTTAGTGTCAATTATAGTTATAGCAACTATAATTAAAGTTTATAATATAAACGTTTAGCCACAAACAGGATGCTCAATTTGTTTAGATATGAAAGATGTCGGGAGACCTTCCTGTAACTTTTCAATGACTTGATCTGGTTATATCATCCAAATGTTCTCTCTGAATTGTAATGATATGTTTTTTGTAATGATATGCTACACACAAAAGTGTGTAACTTAAAAATTAATAATTAATTGCATTGCCATAAAAATGGCTATGCAATAAAATACAGTAGGTTCCTCATATCCGCAGGCAATACGTTCCAAGGTTTACCACGGATAACACTGAAAGTTATGTTAAATATGATATTCGCGTGGCATGTTTAAATGCGGTTTGGTTTAACTGACAAATAACGTTCAGCACACTTAAGCAAAGTACAATAGTACCTTAGTTCCAGAGCACAATCCTTTCTAGATGCATGCCCGTAATCCAAAGCACTCATACATCAAAGCGAATTTTCCCACAAGAAACAACGGAAACTCAGATGGTTCTTTCCACAACTCAAAAATAATCATACAGAAACGATTAGTATAAATTACAAATAAAATGTGTAAAGAAATAAATTTGTATTTTATCTTAAAACAGAATCATCTGTTGGCTTCTCAAGCACTTTCTTTTTGTGCGACTTTAACGACACGTCTATCCAATGTCAGTTGCTCTTGCTTCACATTTTACAGAAATGTGGCACAGATTTCTCTCTCGCTCTGTTGCAGCCATACTCGAGTGGGATTTGTTATAGTATTATGTAGTCTTCCCCCATTCTACATATTTCTTTTTCTTCCTCAGAAGAGATCTCTATAATCTCTTCCAGCTGCTCCATCAATCCATTCAGTTCTTGACAATGTTCTTCCGCCTTCAGTTCTTGAACATTGCCCTGATTCACTTCCAATCCCGTGGCCTTTCCCAAACATATACTTTTGGCACATAAATCCAAAATTCTACAGGTATAAGTATAGAAAGATATAAAAATAAACTTAAATAAAATAATTAATAAAAAATGTAAATCTGAAAGTATTCAGTTTCTAACGATCCCCCAAAAGAACTAACGATCCCCAAAAAGTTTAATATGGTGATCAGTAGAGATTGTCGACAGAGATGGTCCAGGTGGAATAGCGAAACATTTTATAGGATATTAGATGAACACTTATTTAGACTAACATGGCAACATTATGTATCTTCTGAAAATCTGAAACACGAAAAAAATATGTAATGTAGTTCTATAAAAATATTTAATGTTTTTAATTAGATATATCACGAACTAAATGCATTTTTATTTAAACCAATCAAATTAAAAAGTAAAATAATAATAATAATATTCTTAAGAATTTCTATTGCTTTTAAATAGTTTAACTTGTTAATTAATAACAGACAAATTAAGTATGAAAGAATACTACTTTACGTTTTCCCGAATGGCAACAGACGAATGAAAAGTGAAACAACGCATTAAAGTGAAACAGCGCAAAATTGCGCTTCGGTATTATTAAACCTTTTGGACTGTTTCAATGTTCTTTCCCCTGATGAAGTGACACTAATGTCGATTGAATTCCTATTCTATTGGAATTTTTAAATTTCTTTAGATTTCAAAAATATTTTTTGAATTGGAGTAGGCTTGCTTAAAAGTTTTGGATTTAACAATCTTTAAAAATTCTTTGTTGCATTTATAGGATTTTTTGAACTTTATTAATTATGAATTTCAATTTTCGTCTTTATGAAAAAGTAGTTCTAACTTTCTTACTTTATGCCTTTACTGATATATATATATACATATGCAGTTTAAATAATTTAGAAGTATGAAAAATAAGTATCAAACTGGGCTGAGCAGTAGCCATTAAAAATGCTATAAAAGTTTACCTGAACATATATATGATACATATAAAATTATACGAATGAAATAAATTTTTAAACTATTTATAATAGAAACAAAAAGTCAAAATGATAATTAAATTATTGTTTATATATCAAAGGAGAACTGATTTTTCAAGGGGAAATTATTTTCCTTTAGCAAACGCACAATAATCTGGGTATAACTGCGTGTCGTCACAATCGATCCTTGAATACAAACCAAAAATTACTTGTGTTATACACCAAAATAAAAAAATAAAGATAATTTAAAGTTTAAATGCGTATTGAGTTATGATTGATTCCCCGACGCGATCATGGGATATGTTCATAATAGTGTAGAAAAAAGGACCAAGAGAAAGACAGTGTAAAATGCAATAATGCAATAAAAAATGAATTTTCTACAGTATTTGGCAGTTTCTACACTAGGCTGTTTATACATTATTCCACGCTAATTATCCTTTGGCAGATAAACAATAATTTAATTTTGATTCTGACAATTTGTTGCTATTGTAAAATATTTTAAAATTTGTTTCATTTGTATAATTTTATATATATCATACATATGTTCAAGTAAACTTTCTTTAATAGCATTTTTAATGAACTACTCAGCTCAATTTGACATTTATCTTTCACACTTCTAAGTTAGTTGAACTGCATATTAATTCACTTTATTAAATTACAATAATACTGAAATAATGTTCCCAGGAGGTAATAATCAAATTCTAAAATTAAATTATATATTTGTCAATTTGACGTTCTTCAACCATTTGGTTTTTAATTTAATATATATACATATAATAAAATATTTTATATTACAATATATACATTTATGTCTATACAAAGATTCTAAGATGAATGTATAGTCTGAAAGACGTGAAAAATGAGCAATGCCCTTTCCAGGACTCGAACTGGACTTCTCGAATACGCGCCAAGTGTGCTACCGTTACATCACGACGGCATTCTAGAAGGAGGAAGAAAATACCTTATATACTTCCCCTTTTAAAGGGCTACTGGGGATTATCAGACCCAGTCGCCAAATCCTGGTGGTGACGAACTATTGTCCACCACATTTTAGTTCGGGCGCCACTGTAGTGTCATTTGATTTTTTTTAACCAGAAGACTTTAAGATGAGTAATGCCCTCGCTTGGATTCGAACTTAGATCTCTGGAATACGCGTCGAGTGTGCTACCGTTGCAGCACGGAGGAATACTGGACGAGGGCAGAAAATACCTTATAAAAATATACAAAACAGCTAAACTACAACAAGACATATTTTTATTCGAAAAGTAGCCACGTATTTGCGTTTAAAATATTAATATGTACAGATAATTTCGATCAGTTCTGTATAATAAAAAATACAATTTCCGATATAAATATGTTGGATATACCATTTTTGTTGCAGCTGAGTACTTACCGAAGAACATTTTTTGAGCATTTCTAACACATGCTTAGGTTCAGAAAATTGCGCACCTAAGACAATAAAACAAAAAGTAGTTCTTCTTTAGTTCAGTTAAAGCAATTATTTTATGATATTAATAAATTACGTTCTTCAATTTATTTTTTCTTTTCCGCGTTATGTCAGAATTTTCCTCGAATGAATTTAGCCTTATTTTTTCAGCTTTCGAATATTTTTATTAGCTACTTTTTTATCTAAATACTTTAAGCATATGAAAGTGGGAAAATATTGTAAATAAGTTATCATCGGAAAACTTATTCACAATAGTCCAAAATGATCTTTATGAGTTTCGACGAACTTCTTTATAATATTTTCCCCGTTTCTGAAAGTGGAACAACTGAAAATTAAAAATTGCTCTTCCATTTTATGAACCTACGTTTTCCACTCTTCAGATGGTTAAATTGGTTCTCCAAGATAGATGCTGTATGTACGAGGAAACACAAGTTGGATCTTCTTTTAGTTAATATGTTTATTCTCCAAGATGAAAGTATTCGACATGATGCTTTTTTGCTACTCATCCTGCAATGTAACTTAAATTATCATGTTCTGTGACAATCATATCCAATTTCTATTCGGAATTTTCTAAGGAGCTATCGATACTTTTTTCAGTATCATTATTTTTTAAATATGAAAATGACATTTTGCCATCGTTTTCGACTACAATGGTTACACCAGCATGTCGCAAAACCATTAAAAATTATGCAACCATCTTCTAATATATATTTCGTAGTTGTGTTTTTTTTAACTCAAATAAAACCATTCTTGCCTAGGATCAACATATGTAAACCATTTAGAGCACCAAGAGGAGTAAGACGATCATTTAGTCCGCCCTCCTCTGCTCCTTAACTGCGAAAATGTATTTTCGAGAACGTCTTGATTTAAACGATACGTTAAAATCTATAAGCAGTTATATTTTTCTCTCACATACGATTTTTAAAATATGTCCTAGAAATTAGAATACCCTTTCGAAAAACCTGAAGTGATATTTTATTTTTTCCCCTGCAAAGGAAACCTGCAATGGTACCAGTGCATCTCATGTTTTTCACAGTTTTGCAAATGTTACCTATTGGCGCCTCCTGAGTTGATATATGTTTTCCGTAAACACTTTTAAAAGTAAATCCAAGTACTTCCGGAATGCGAGTATTTAAAACATAAAGCCAATTATTTATTTGTTTCGTGCAATTTTCCAAATCGCAGCGTAATTTAGGATGGGACCCATGCGTGTATGATGCAACTGCCTTTGAAAACAACTGAGCTGCTAGACTTATATTTTGTCGCTGATATCTTTCACATAATATGTGAGCTTGTGTCAGTTTATGACTTTGTATTCACCAGCATTCAAGTCATTCCAAAAGCGGAGTTTTAATGGAAAAATCTCTTAACACGAAACTAGTATCTAAAAGTCTACTGCGAATAAGCTTTAAAAAATGCCACGTTTTTCCCACGACTTGGCCTCCCTGTGACGTCAGACGTTTAAATTTGGCATCAGTACCCATTTGAAGCATGTGCTGTATATCTCTGTTTCCCAATTGAGCAAACATTTTCACTTTGAGAACCTTGCTCAGGAAAAAAACGCGGAAAAAATTAATACTCCTTATCAAACTAACAACCAATAATTATACCAATACATGGGAGCCTCAGAGAAGGGTTGACATCCTGCAAAACGTTCTGAACAAACTGAGTCGTATTCACGTTACGCATGTGAGGAAAACCCGAAATATCATAAATCAGCCCTTTCGTCTTGAATCGAATACGTGAATCCAGTGGTGCCTGATGAGCAATAAGCCGTGTAGATTAATCATCCACTTTAACTAATTAAATTTTACATTGAATTAAAACGAACTGCTGTTTTCAGTATGTTAAATTTTAATCATCAGGAACCACAAATTTATAGGGCGATAGAATCCTGCCTTCTTTCTCTGCTGGAGAATATGAAACTTATAAATGAGTGCAAATGATCTGCAGTGAATTTTATATCCTTCTTCCCAGTCAAAAATTATTCCTGCAGAACTTATTGTTCTTCAGGTCACACTGGATACTGAAGTTCTCAACTCTCACTGCTAATTCTGTTTGATGCAGTGGGCTTCAGAATTATACAGTCGGGCATTTACAACGTATTTCAAAGTTATCTAGTACCCACGCCCTATTTAGTCATAAGTCGCTCAGACTCTTTATCTTTCATTGCAAATAGAGAGAGTAATGTCAGAATTTTCATGCTCTTATGTCTTCTCTTACATAGCATTAGTCATATATGTTGACATCGCGCTGTGCATGCTTACTTGGAGAAAATCCATAGCCGGTGATTTGTTTGTTTAGCTTAAGTATTCAAGATGAAAAATATATAAATCAAAATTCCAACTTTAATTTACAATAGTTCTTTGACTCTCCATTTTATTTAAGTTACTTCCCTTTACATCATAAAAATAATAATTGCTCATACTAAATATCTCTAAAGTGCTTCATTTCAAAATTAATGCTCCTCATATGATTCTTACACAGAGCTTCAGCCAAAAATGATTTCAAGTTTGGGAACCAAAACTTGATATTAACCGACAGAAATAAAGCTTAAACGAAACTAAATCGTTGTGAACCCAGTTTTCATCTTGGCCCCATTGCATTATCTCTTTTGTTTCTGAGCTGTTCTTTCCACCATCGCAATTCATTGTTATAGGGTGTAGAAAGAGCATAAATAATGTCAAGAATAAGCGTGCAGATTGAACCCATTATGCTGTAAAATGCATGTTTAGAATGCGCTTCTCAAGAATAAAGGAATATTAAATGGTCCGGACTGCTGACATCTTCTATGCACAAGCTCCAGCATTCCGTAAATCATGTTCCCTTAAGCGTCATCAACTTCTAAATTATTAAACATGTACATACATTCACACTGTATATAAGTCATATTTGCTGGAGTATTTTCCCTTTTTTTAATTATTTTATCATATAAAAACAGAGAGCAGAAAATTACGCGAATAGTTTAATTTCTGAGGGATGCATTACAAAACAAACGAGAGATATTTATGAATATAGTGCTGGAAATAATCACTATATTATTTATTTAAAAGGAACCTACATTCCAATTAGAATGCATAGTACATTTCAATATACTATAAAATATCTTCATTTCTGCTTCCCTGTATCTTGAATCGTAGTGCGCAATTTTTTGTGTCCACTACTATTCCCCAAGACTTAAATCGTCAATTGCTGCTGGAATTGTTGTCTACATCGTTTGCTACAGCTTACAAGTCGTCGTCATCATTACCGTTGTCATCATTACCGTCATCATTACCGTCTTCGCCAGTGTTCAATTTGTCTTATCCTCGTGCAAACAAATCAGTTGCTGAAAAGGAAAGAGATACGAATAATGGATGAATCCATTTTAAAATTTTAAGGACGCTCGTTTTTAGAACGCCTTGAAGAAGGGGAAAATTATGTAAATATTTTAAAAATTTTTACAACCTCGCGCTAAAATGTTAAGGATGAAAACACGCGAGTAAGGAAGGTTTGTACGCAGTATGTATATGTGTATATATATTTGATAACACTAAGAATTTTCGAACTGGTTATAATTGTGTAAACTAGGCATAAAGGTAAACTTAGAATAAACGTAGGGTTTAAACAAAACTCTATTATACTAAGGGTGAGTAATATAGGTCTTTCTTTAGGTTTGAAATACATCTGATTCACCAAATGAAGAAGTTTTGTGGATAATTTTAGCAAGTCAGAATTTTGGATTAAGGCACCAATTATGACCAATAAAGATTTATTTTCCGTCTTTACGAATACAGGATTTCTGTTTCTTAAAGCGAAATTTTTCATACTCTTTTAGTTTTGACCGATATATGCAAATCAAACTGACAAGGAATGTTTTAAATCGCTAAGAATAGTTAGAATTGTGGCAGAATCTTTAAGAACTTATAAGGTATTTCTTCCGCCTTCTAAGCCTGCCTTCGTGGTGTAATGGTCAGCACACTCGGCACGTATTCGAGAGGTCCGAGGTTCGAGGCCCGGTGAGGGCATTGGTCAATTTTCATGTCTCCTGCTTTCGAAATAACCTAATGTCTCTACAAACTAAATAATGAATTTTATTAATACCCGAAAAAAAACCTGAAATTTAAAACTTGTGGAGAAATCGAACATTCTCTTTTTCTTCTGATAGAAGTAGTGCCCTTGAAAACCATGATGCTATGGCTATTTCTAGCAGTAGATTTTTTTCGTAATGGTAAGAGACTTCTTTAGGGCTTTACCAAAAATTGTATTATTATGTTAAATGTAACAGATTTCAAATAATTGAGCTACTGAGTAAGAAAATATAGCGAACCTTCAGACCGTATATTTTGTTGTTGTTGTTGCTTACCAAAATGGTAATTCAACATGCAAAGGAAAGGAAAGAGAAAACGATTTACGTAAACAACAGTCAATTTCATTACAGGCTATTGAGGGGGGACGAAAAAGAGAAAAGTTCATCTAATTCAGTTTTAGTTAAGATTATTACGTTATTTGTAAATGTTATGCGAAAGATCGATATCTGACAAATTTCGATAGTCTCTAGTGAATATCAATATTTACATATTCGCTTAGTGAATGCCCGAAATATTTATTAAGTATCATTATTTGTCACTTTCACTGACAAATGTCGACATTCAGCATGCAATAAATGTTGAATAAAAATATGTGAATAAAAATAAATAAATTTAATTGAATAATAATAATTAAAATAAATAAATTTAATTTAATGAAGTATTATTGAATAATTAATAAATTAAAATTAATAAATTTAAATTAATGAATAATAAATAAGTTAATAATTAATAAATTAAACTTGAATAAAAAATATTTTTGTTA
>KK118449.1:40036-69077 GCA_000611955.2 Stegodyphus mimosarum
TTTCCCTACCATGTAACTACTCGAATAATAAGGTCTCAAAACGACCTTGTTTAAGAGTGTAAATTCTACAAAGCTCTTTTTCATCAAAGTTTTAAACTTGTAGCAATAGTGCGTTCTTGAATTCCTCAGTAAAACTTTTCCTGTTTAGGGCCAAATTTACACAATATCTAAAACTATACTAAGAATTTTACATTCACATTTTACAAATTGACTTCGACAAACATCTGATTCTCTCTTTACACCGTCTTGGTCCTTTCACAAATTATCTGCAAGGAAACTGTTAGTCAAATTTTTCCCAAGCCATTTTGTTTTGATACCATTATCCTATTACTGAAATTCTTTTTGCCCTCAAACACTTTCATTCACACCAAACTTTAAATCTTCTTTCCCCCCTCCGCGCTCTCCAGAATTTGTTCTGAGTGAAACAAGTTATTGTTGTACTTCCGCGAAAATACACTACCAGCTATCCAACATCTACAATTTGTTAAAAACTAGACATTCCAGACCTCAGAAGACTTCTTAAACACAAAGCTAGTTCTAATGTACTATCATAGAAGCCTAATTTAAAATTCTTAAGTAAAGCCTGGAGAGTCTACCTTTAAACACATTCAATCTGTACTTTCATTCAGTTCATCTTTTATACAAGGTATTTAGAGTCATGTTTGACAATAACTTATATTTGTACAAGTTTAACTTTTACAATAGTTTAAAAGCTAACATTAGCATTTCTACATTCAATAGAACATTTTAACATGCAATATTTTAAAATTCATTTTACATCATTCTTTATAGCTGCTATACAAAATTTACAAAGTTTTGCTACAATCTTCCTTTAAGTTAACGCAATTGAAGTCTTTCGACTAAACATGTTCACAAATTACATGTTTAACTTTTACAATAGTTTAAAAGCTAACATTAGCATTTCTACATTCAATAGAACATTTTAACATGCAATATTTTAAAATTCATTTTACATCATTCTTTATAGCTGCTATACAAAATTTACAAAGTTTTGCTACAATCTTCCTTTAAGTTAACACAATTGAAGTCTTTCGACTAAACATGTTCACAAATTAGTTTCTCGTAACTTAAGAATTCTCAAAAGAAAGGAATTTACAAAATAAATTCTCGCCATCTTCCGAATTCAAAAATCTTTTCTGTTTAACACATAGTTACAACTACATTCTCGCAAATTTGCGAATTCAATTTCTTGCTTTAAACAGTATTTAGCAACTCTAAACACATGACATAAATCGAATTTTCAATACAACATAGAAAACAAGAAAAATTTTCACTTATCTTTTTGGTTTCCACAATCCTACATTTTTTTATCACATAATTCTTGCAGAGTGGGAGATCTTAAACCTTGAACTCTCAGTCTTCTCGGGCGGCTGGTATTCACTTCGGGCCCCGTTTTCTCGTTGGTTGAGAGTTCTGGAACGCTGGATTCCTCTTTGCCTTGTAGTATCCGAATCTTCCCTCGGAATCTTTTGATCTTCTCTTGGTTTTCCTGGTTTCCTGAAAAGGAATGGATCTTGCCTCGTCGGGTCGTTTTCTTTTCGTGAATCTTGGCTACCATATTCCTGTGGCTTCTTTCGAGGAAGTTGGCTTCAGTTCTGGAGTTGGACTTTTTTTTTATTATTCTCCATGAGCCCTTTTCCGCTTTCCCATCGGCGCTGGCTTCTATTCAAGGGGACCTTCTGTCTGTTTCGTTCTCTTCACTCTCGCCGAGCCTGAACCTTGTGGGGTCTGTTGCGTTCGCTTGGTGGTACTTTCTTCAGTGTTATCCGCTTATTTTCTTTTTGTTGTTGGGGAACCCCTGCTAGGTGAAGGTGAAATCCGTATTCCTGGCTCGCTGCCAGGAACCTGCAATAGATATTTTAAAACTAGAAAATCCGTACGACTATAGTACGGTTTCAGCTGGTCCATGTTAGCAATTTTTTGCTGCCCACTTTCCGCCTTTAAGTAAACCGTAGAAAATTTAATTTTCTCGATAATGAAAGGCCCCTCAAGCCTGGGTTCAAATTTGGCAACCCTATTTTTAGGTGCGGATGATAAAGAATGCTTAATTTGTAATACTTTTTGCCCTATCGTAGGTTCGATCTTGCCGCATCAGAATTTTTGATGGCCTCATTAATAATTTTCTTTATATATTTCAATTTAAACTCTTCCTGTCTTTGTTGAACGAAAAATAGCTTATCCAGTGGCGTTAAAATTTTATTTCTTAGGAATAATTCTGCTGCGGTTTTTTGTGTAGTATCATGTTTTGCTGTTCTCAAGGCAAAACCTAATTCATTGACACAGCTGTCCCAAAGGTCATGATAATTCTTAACATATATCCGAATGATTTTAACTATATTCTTATTTACGCGTTCCGCAATATTTGATTGCGCTCTATAAGGTACCATTTTAGATGGCGTATTCCAAGGCCTGTACACAGATTTTTAAGTTACTTACGAATTGCCTGCCATTATCTGATATTACTTTTACTGAGGCCCCGTATTTTAAAATATATTTATTTAAAAACGAATCTGCTACTATTTTTCCTGAAGCCCGTTTAAGGGGAATTATTCCCACCCATTTTGAGAAATGATCCACAATGGTTAAAAAGTATCTATTTTTATTTAATCTTTGTTCTAGGGTAGGGACCAAGCAAATCAATGCCAACCAATTCATTTGGGAAAGTGGTTTTTATGCTATTTAAGTAAACGACCGGGTTGTAATTAACATCGTTAATTAATTTGCATAAGTGACATGACCTGACATACGCGGTCACAACTTTGTATAATTGCGGAAAATACACCGCTTTGTGGACCCTTTACAGGGTTTTCCAAACACCAAGATGGGCTCCTAATTTCGAGTCATGGAACTCCTCTAGAAAACTTCGCAAACCAGCGGCCGAGCGGTAAAGACGCTGAACACTGGTAGTTCGGTCCGAGGTTCGAATCCCGCGAACGGGCTGGCTGCATGGGCGTTTTCGTGGTTTTCCCCATGTGTAACGTATATACGAGCCAGTTTCCCTTAGAAAGTCCTCCACGAAGGCATCCCTCCCTTTAGGCAGATAGCCCTCGTGTGCTTTGCCATAATTGAATAACCCAACCCAACCCTCTAGAAAACTTAAACATAGACTAATTGGGACTACTGGCCGCAATTCTTGATGATCGTTGGTTGTTTTCGTGAAAAAGAGCAATTTATCTATAATTTCATAATGGCCGCCCTATTGCGAATAGCCGTTAAGTCTACATGTTCAAAATTTTCGGGATTTTCCAGGTAAGCGTAAATATCTTTAAATTCTGGGTCCGTTTTTTAACTCGGCGAATATTGCTTCCCGGGATTCAATTATTTTCGCAGTTAGTATAGTGAATTTAATTGTATTTCCGTCTTCGTCGATCTTAATCCTCGAAAGAACATCTGCAACTACATTTTCTTTCCCCGGCGTGTGTTTTCTAATTAAGTTCAACTCTTGCAGTTTTAGCGTCCAACGTATGAGCAGAGGTGAAAGATTTTTTCCGCAGTATAGGCGACCAACTGCCGCTTGATCTGAATAAACAGTTATTGGAGCACTTCCAAAGAAGAACCGAAATTTTTGCACCGATAGTAGGACTGCGAGAGACTGCAACTGAGCGGGAAACGCTCAGTTGCAGTATAATTTCGCTGAGTTTGATTAAGCGTCTTGCTGAGAAAAGCTATCGGTAGCCCATTTTGGGAAGGAACTGCGCCAACTGCGTAGTCTGATGCATCTGCTGCAATCTCTAAATGTTGATCCCCTTCCGGGAATTTAAGAACAGGGGCATTATTGAAGGCGTGTTTCAATTATTCAAACGCCGTGTTCGCCTCCGCTGTCCATGTGAACCTTGTCTTTTTTCGTTTAAGCACTAACAAAGGTTCAACTATCTTTGCAAAATCTTTAATGAATACTCTATAATAGGAACACATTCCCAGAAAGAATAATTTCTTAGCCGTATTTGGCGGTGGATAACTTTTGATCGCTAAAATTTTAAGAGTTGTCAGTTTCGATACCCTTTTTCCAGATATTATAGCCGAGGTACCTCAATTCCTTGGCGGCAGATTTGCACTTTTTAGGATTAATTTTGAGGCATGCTTCATTTACTAATGTAAAAACTTCCTCTAAATGTTTAATGCGTTCCTCTAGGCTTTCGCTTGTCACAATAATATCATCGAGATAGATGACTGTACTTTTTCCCAAGACTGGCCGTAAAACAATATCCGTAACTTTTTGAAATGAAGCCGGAGCTCCGCTTAAGCCAAACGGCGTTCTCAAAAAGGCATACACGCCTGACTTTGTAATGAAAGCTGTTTTTTCGACATCCTCGGGTTTTACTGCAATTTGAAAATATCCTGACGTCAGGTCTAGTGCATTCATATATTTCCTCGAACGAATCTTTCTCATAATTTCATCTATTATCGGGAGAGGATACGTGGCGTATTTCGTTACGCTATTTAATTTTCAGTAATCAATAGCGAATCTCCATGCGTTCGGATCTGCGGGTAGCAGTCATTCTTCTTTCTGTATAAAACTACAGGACTGGCGCAGGGGCTAGTACTTGGCGTAATTACCTTGTTCTCGAGCATCACATTTTGTATAAATTTCACCAAACAGAGATTTGAAATCTTCCTTAAAGATTTTACATTTTTCTAAGATGTCAGCTTCAGCATTATGTAAGTTATCATAATCTATTTTATCGACGAATTTCGTTAACCGTGTTTTCAAAACTCTCTTACGTTTTTTTTTTTCTATATCTGACATTTTGAGAATGTTCTAAATTCTCTATTTTGCTAATACTTTAATCACAATAAAGCACCAATAAAGAAATGTCAAATGCAATTAAAATGTGTTAAAGTTTTCACTCACCTCGTACACTGTATCCATTGCGTAACTCTTGAGAATTCTAAGCCGAAAGTATATTACCAACAACATCATGAAGACGTAGAATTCTTATTCACAAGCGCGCCTTTTTTTCGAAGCTCCGGCGACTGATGACCAAATTATGTTGCGTAGCGATATCTTAAATTTAAATTAATAAAAATAAGTATACATCAATGCAAGTGGACTGCTAACTTTTATTTCTGCGATTTCAACTTTAGAACACAACACAACAAAAAAGTAAAACGTGAAAGTTATAGTTAGCGTTTGCAAGAAAGCAAAAACAAAAATGCGAGCTGCACATGCGAACTGCGCGTTGCGAAATGATCTCACAGACCGGCAGACGACTCTGGTGGCCGAAACACTAACTGTTACTACGCTCGGCCGTATTACGTGTCTTTTGATAGCTTCGTTAGCTAATTTAACATTACGGACCAACTAGTTTAGAACTTGTGTTAACTTCCGCAAAATCTCTTTAGTTAGTCATTAGTTAGTTCTTATTTCTTACATTTTTGAGTTTAAGCCCAAGTGGAGGCTTTGCTGTGCGCCCTGAGAAAGGGGCCATCTGTGAATCTTTATTTTGAGCAATAAAAGGGAATTAACCCTTTTTAAGTTTACGTTTCTATTCTTGGACTTAAACGAATAATCACTTAGTAATTCACTAGGTTCTTCAGCACTTAGTTAATAGAATCAAGAAGAGGAACATTACAAATTACTACTGTATTTTTCCCTAAATTTTTTATTAAAAATCTTGTTTAGTTCAATAAATATCTGTTAACATATATTTTAAGTTTTTATTCTGGCTTAATTAAATTCATCTCAAAATAATCGGTATTTTAAACACGGCTTAACTGGTTTGAGAAATTTAGTTATACTAGATGTAATGAAGAAAATTTACCGTTTGATATCACCTGATTTTTAGTTGTATGATGTGTTAAAAATATTAATGAATATCTTCCTTTATTTTTCAGATCATCTGAATCAAGTCTGGGGGTCAAAAAAGGGCTATTACGTCTCTTCAGCAGTAGTATTTTTAGGTAGCGTCAGCTTGTTTTTGATAGATGTTCATAAATACAAGTTGCATAAGAAAAAGCAAATGGAGCTGCAGCAGAAGGATAATGCTCTTCCGGAGAGTTCGCTAAGTAAAAGGAAAGATTCCCATGACGCTCTACAAGATATACCTCGTGATTACGGGGATTTACGCAAAGCACAAGAATTAACTTGCATGTCAGAAGAAATTCTTGTCGAGAATTTTATAGAAGATTACATCGATGACTGCATTACATCTTGTAATAAAGAGGAGAAATTTCTAATGCTGAGCGAGTTTGAAAACAACCTTTACAAAACAGAAAAAAATGTGGAAGAATTAGGTTCAACAGATTCCTTGGATTACTGCGTAGTCTGCTCCCGCGGGAATCAATTCAAAGGTTCGGAAAAAATTTACTCGCCAAGAAAATTGATTAAAACCATTAGCAGCATTGATGTCATTGATGAAGTGACATCTTCCTTATAAGTGTTCCTGCAGGGATTTTGAAACCAAAAGACATTCTATAGCATGTTTGATTTGCGAAATAAATTTAAAATGCAGATATTCAACTAACTTTTTGTATGCCTTTTTGGAGAACGGAACAAATCGGAAAATGTTTTTCTGAGAAAGGATAAAGGAATCTGAAACTCTTCAAGCTTTATTTTTTAACATAATTTAAGCAGAAACTTTCATAGCTTCTTTTGGCTTGAAGGCAAAGATTTAGTATGGGCCAAGTTTATTCATAACTAATGGATTACCGAAATAAATGACGGACTTTCTCTCGTGTTAATGCAACGAGATGGAAAGGAAAATGGATCTTAAATTATAAAACTCTTGATCAATAAGCCGAAATGTGTTCAAAAACTAAGAATCAAATGATTTAAATATAAATGTGAAATTTGACATAAAAACACTGCTTAGTCCTAAGTACTTATTCTTAATAATATGGTCATCAGCAAAGAAGCGATGGCGAAGTCAGATATGAACATACAAGAATTCGCCGCACGCACTGGTACAGAAGTTAGCGATGCTATGTGCTGTGTGGTTAGGCCGGGTTCAAACTGGAGAAAGCTTGGATGTTTGAATGTGAAATGGTTTATGCAGCATAAGGGCCTCTTGAGAGGTTTTGTGGTAGGGAAATAAAGGCGAGAGACCCTCGAATCTGTCCTCCAGGATGTTCAACAAAACTGCGAGGGAGGTTTTTTTCTCGGAGGTGTAAAGTCGGTCGCCCCTTATGGTGCAGTCTCTGAGATCATTGATCAATCAAACGTCCATGAAAAAATGAAAAAAATTCGTGTTTATCAGGAATGTATTAAATAACTTCTTGCCTATTTCGTTGTCATTCATAGACATATTACCACTCTCTGCTCAGTCTGCTTAAAAACTGGAAACACCATAATTAGGCTTTTGCATTCAAAAATCCATGCTTTACAAGGGCATATCCGAAATCTACTGTATAATGTGTATTATTAGTTGATAGTTATCTATGTCTCCCATTCTTCTCCTTCTATTTAAAATTAGTTTACAATCATTATAGCTATTTCTACATCTAGCAATACTGCCACTGTGAAACACTGTGTTAATCAGCATTTCAATGATATGAAAATTATAGAACCAACGCTGTTAATCAGCAATTCAATGATATGAAAATTACGGAACGAGTAGTGTGGTATACCTGGAAAATTTTAAGAAAAGAAAGCCTGGATTCTTTCCCTTTCTCAAGCCGATGCAAAATGTCTGGTTTTTTAAACCATAAAGGGATATCTTAGGCTGTTCTCTCCTAATGGTGAGTATATATTGAAGGTAGAAGATTAACTATAAAAGCAAAATCCATTTTCCAGTTTTGGGCAACTGATCTTTTCATCAAATTGGCGATTCAGTTAATTTTGTAATAGTTGTGAAATGCAGTTGTTTTAAAGTGATCGAATGTTGTATTACTTACTTCAATAACTCAGACATCTAAAATAGACAATAGCGACTTGTTTAACCATGCCAATAAATGTATAAATACCTATAAGACCTTTTTTATAATCTTATGAAGATTAACATACGTAATAAGGTGAACTTTTAAACGCAAAAATAAATAAATAAATAAAAATAAAAATCTGAAAGGTTTCAGATTTTAAATTACGTTTAAAGGGGCGTTTTTTAATGTTTTGTGTGTTACCTTTATTTATTAAATATCATGTTCTTAGCCCTTAAACCTAAAATTCAGTTCAACAGCAATATCGCAAAATAATTTTAAAATGAGTATATCTTCAGAATTTCCAACACACAGTTCCGCGAGCTTTAGATAAAAAAGTATCCCCCCTCCCGTAGAGTGTTACAATTGCTCGCTTTTAAATCGTTTGAGTTTGTTCATCAAAAATTCATTAAAGTTTTACAATATAGGAAATAGATAACAAAACAAGTTCCAAATTTGGGCTTCCAGATGCCCATATTCGGGTGAAAACGTACGTTATTCAAAACTGGATGGCTCTAGGTACCATTGTTTTATCACATTTGGAGAAATATATATACATTTATGCAGATTTTTCATTATTTAATTTTTTAAATATAATACAGAGCTGCAAGATTTGGTGGCAACAGTTTGAAAAGTGATTCAGACTTTTAATGTTTCCGACGCAAAATCGCAAAACGAAAACAATAGTCCTTCAGGGACAAAGCCCCTTTGGACCAATAAAAATAAAAGATAAAAATAAAGTATATTATTCAAAATTTATGTTAACAATTTTTTTAATCAAATTCAGCACGTAATATACATCTGATAACTAATAAATAATATATTTTATGGGCATATAAATGCAAATTTATGATTATTTTTTATACATCGTATTCTGTTTTTTGGTATATTAATCAAGAAATACGTGGCATATTTCAAAACCCCATTCTGATCGAGCTATCCGAAAAACTCAATTTGTAATTTCCATGTCTCATAAGCTCAACACAATCGGACATTTCTCAAACGACGTGTCAGTATTTTCCGTATTTCGGTTCCAACTCTAACGTTATGTTAAATCAATTTTGTAAAATGTACAAATAAGTTATTTAAAGGTTACACTCAAACTTTTAGCTCAATCATATCAACTGAATTTTTGATTTTGTTTTGCACTTCACATTTACAATTTAGGTTCGATTCACAAATATTTTTTTTCCGATTTATTTTTTTAATTTTTTATTATAACCTGTAAAAATTGGGTCGCTGTCTCAAAATATTTATTAGACATATTTGTAAAAAACATGAATTTTCTTATTCAAACATTTCGGAGGTATATATACAAAAATTTAAACATTGAACATGTTTAACAATGATTTGAAAACTAGTGTAGGATTGGAAATGATATTGATAACAAATCTGCACAACGCTCTGTTTTACACTATGCAGTTTCTTTTTTAAAGGTGCTATTTTTCGTTTCGTTTCATTTTTCATGGAATTAATTATAAATTAAGATTAACTTTTGCCAGCATAACATTTTTAAATACTTTAATCTGAAAATGCCATCGCGCTATTAAATTTTTGCAAATTTAGAGCCATATTAAAAATTTTAAGGACGTTACTTAAGGAAAGATGCTAATTGATTAAATCTGGAAGCAGAAAGTTTGGTTTTCCATCAACATATTGCCTGCATTTTATCTTCAGATGCTTTAACTATTTTCCATTGACATAATTAAGGTTAAGTTGTCCTAAATGAATTTACTTTCTTGCTTTTGTACAGCTGAATATTATGTATTAAAAAGGTAAATTTGTTTAAATTGAATATGATAAAACACATTAATAGTTATTTGCTTAATAAGGGGAGAGATGGCTTCGTGTAGACTCCCACCTGTGATCAATGAAGAATAAAAATACTGTTGTTGGTGGTGACTAATGCTTACTTGTCTGACGTAGTCATCCCAAGCTCACGAAATTCCTCGGGGCAAAGGAGCGCAATATTACGCCTGCCGTTGGCAACAGGCTTGAGCATACAGGTGAAAGTGCGATTTAACTCAGTTCCGTCCCCCAATTTTGATGGAGAGCACCCCAGGGGGGACGGGTCTGAGGGTCTCCCAGCCCTCTTCCCCTATCACCAACCTCTCGAGAGGACTTTCGGCTCACCGCATATTTAGCGTGCCCCCATGCCACACGGACACTATTGATGTTGTTGTTGCTCATGCACACTTGTCTGACAGAGTCAGCCCAAGCCCACGAAAAATCGCGTGTCAAGGAGCTCTAGATTACGCCTGCCGTTGGCCACAGCCTTGAGCACCTAACAGGTGACAGTACGATTTGGCTCAGTTCCGCCGCCAATTTTGAAGGAGAGCACCCCGGGGGAACGGGTCCGAGGGTCCTACCCCTCTCGTCTTCCACCAAACCACATGAGAGGACTTTCGGCTCGCCGCATATTTAGAGTGCCGCCATGCCGTATCGACACCCTACATTTACAAGCATGCATGCCTTCTCCGGGATTCGAACCCGAGCCCTTCGGCACGGCAGTCAGCGACGCTAACCACTATGCCGGTTGGGCGGCACGAACACTATACGTTGGTAATACATTGGGGGTACACTCAGACCTTCTTGACTACGGAGTGGCCTCGTGGTCAAAAAAATAAGAGTGATCCCAAAAGGAGGCGAAATACAAAATATAAATAAGTTACAAGTAATACTCAAATACAAAATAAAAATAAGAAAAAACGTATACGAAACACTCACGAACGTACAAACAAAAATTAGCACAAAGGTCAACATCAGATCAAAATTCAAATTACATCTCGATTTGCATTGATAAATTTGAGGGCATCTTGTGTAAAAGATACAAAAGCTTTGATATCAAAGTTATCACTATCTGCAGCATTATCAATTTTATAAAACTTCCTCTGATCAGAAAAAAGAGAACAGTCCTCCACAAAATGCTTCGTATCTCCGATGGCATTGCAAGAAATACAAAGTTCACTGTTTTGTAAACTGAATCATTTAAAATAATAAGGAATTCTCCCGTGGACAGTAAGAATTTGGTTTAAATCAATATTCTTAAAAATAGCCATTTTGTTAGAAATTCTGATAATTTTCATGTGTCCCTTAATTTTTGGTGAATTTTCCCACAGGATTTTCCATTTATCAATATAAAATTTCCTCATATGTGTGATGGACATCTGTTTAGATCCTGAAATTTCAATAAAGGAGAGATCCATATCGGAGGCTGCCTTCTTGGCCAGACAGTTGGCCCCTTCGTTTCCAGTATGGCCCATATGAGCTTTGATCCAGTGCAGTTTTACATCTACGTATCCGTTCAAAGTTTGTAAACAGTTTTTTATTTGCAAGATGATAGGATTGGCGTTGTCTGGGCGGGAGAGAAACTGAAGCAGCGACAAACAATCTGTGCAAATATTAATCCCATTTCGAAAAACAACACATCACTTAATCTAAATTAGGGCTTGATATGGAGCCTCACACGCTGCCTGAAAGACAGAGTTATAGTTGTTTAATATAAATTTCAGGTCTATAAAGTATTTCTCCTGCATTCTTGGCATGCCTTCGTGGTGTAGTGGTCAGCACGCTCAGCGCGTATTCGACAGGTCCGTGATTCGAATCCCGGCGAGGGCACTGCTCATTTTTCATCACTCCTGTTTTCGAAATAAACCTAATGTTTCTACAGTAGCGCCCAAACTAAAAAGGGTGATGAATGATTATTCTCCACCAGCAGGATTTGGCGATTGGGTCCCTTAATCCCCAGTCGCCCTTTAAAAGGGGGTGTATATAAGGTATTTCTTCTGCCTTCTTGGTATGCCTTCCTGGTGTAGTGGTCGCACGCTCGGCGCGTATTTGAAACGTCCGTGGTTCAAATCCCGACGAGGGCATTGCTCTCTCATTACTCCTGCTTCCGATAACCTGATGTCTCTACTAGTCAATTTCGGTACCAAAATAATATACAACAAATGCTGCTCCAATCCTCCCCTCAATCCCAGACCCGTATGCACCAGAATCAGCAATCTCTTTGTCATAAAAATAACCAGTTGTTTCAGAGAGGTGCAATAACTGAATACTAAAACACTCAAAAACCTATTTTGTGAGAATATAATCATTATATATTTTTTAATCAGTTCGGTTGAGACGTAATACGAATTTGCCCAGAAAGAATTCTTAGAAAATTGAAAGGGACGGCCCTCCAGCCAAGACAAACACAGCCTCGGTTGGGGCTGCCCTAAAGTATCCTGTGGCCGTTAAAGCCCAAGCTCTCTGTATGAAATCAAGCTTAAGTCTCAACCTGACAAGCTCCCCTGCTCAATGTCCCCAAGCGCTTATGCCGCACATGATCGTTGGCAAAGTAACATTCCGGTAGATTAACCCCAGGGTGGTGTATTTTGTTGCTAAGACGTCGACTGAAAAGTCCTTTTATAGTACAATAAAATCTGATCTGTTCGCCATTGCAGTTCTTTAAAAGGTTTGACGAAATTGAATTTATTGTCAATGATAACACCAAAAAATTTTATGTCTTCAACAAAATGTATTCTTTTCCCTAACAATCTCAGTAGCTGGTTCTAACATTCCTACCACCTCTGGGGGAAAATAAAGCATTTGCTTTACCCAAATTAAATTTCAGTGTTTCATTCCTTTGTCAACTTTCTAAAATGCTACAGATATCAGTGAAAGATTTCTGAATTTTTTCCAATGAATCGTGTTTAATTAAAATCGTGATACCGTCAGCGTAAGCGTAAATCTTAACATTCTGGGGGACCGACCTGCAGGATCCCTGTGGGCAGCTTTTATATATATTAAAATCTGAATCCTTATTTTTATTACCAAAACAATTAAACAAGATCTTCCTCTCGATGAAACAGTTTTTAATTAGATAAAGTAAATTTTTAGGGATTTTCAGTTCGATCAAACGCTGGAGCAATGTGAACCAATCACCGTATCGAAGCCGCAGAAATATCCAATAAGGCAAATACCACACGTTGTTCCTTCTTATTATTTCTAATAAATTCAACAACTTCAAATAAAACATCTTCTTAAGACTCTCCAGAGACAAATACAAACTGGTTGTCACTAAACGTACAATTTCTGTTAATAAAATAAACTAATCTGCTGTCTGTAACCAATCTATCCAAAATTTTCCCAAGAAAATTTAAGAGCACTATGGGCCTTTGTTTCCCATTTCCTTTAGGGATAGAAATGAGTCGACCTAACTTCCAACTCCGAGAGAAAACAGACAATCTTAAACAAGCATTCATTATATATGTCAACGAAAATAATGGAAACATGACAAACAGTCTTTTAACCAGAACTGGTGTACCCGATCCGGGCCATCAGTAGTAGAATTCCGAAATTGAGAGATAATGCAGGAGATTTTGTCTTCGGTAAACAGTAGATTGTCCTCACCGCACTGCCAAGCACTATTTTACAAACTTCAAAGTCAACAAAAGAGCACAGTTCAAAAATAGCATGTATATAAAACTAGTTAATTCCTTCTATGCTGCTTCCCGAACCAATAACACGATTTAACAATGAGACGAGATTTCTGTTTATTGACAGCTGTCTTATAATAGCCATCGAAGTAGTTAGCGCTTTTTAAAAAAATGGTTCATCTTATTTACTCTTTCGTATTTTTTAGGCAGTAGCTTGTATTCTGCTAATTCCTTTTTATATTTTATTCTGCGAGCAGTTCTTGTTGCTGTATCCAGGCCTGGACACTGTGAACTCTTGCTAAGAGCATGTATACATCTTTTACATTTTTCCTAGTACAGGGGTCCACTAAGTAACCTTTCTTGCTTCTTTCTTCTTAACTAATAGTTCTTTAGCTATTCTCGATTGCAATAACTTATCAAATACTTCAGTTATTTCATGTAGTTCTTCCTGATTATGAATTATTCTTTTAATTTGTCGCTGAGCCTATAGATAGTTCTTTTCAATTTTTTACATAGTCTGTACACATTTTTAGATACGAATAATTAACTTCCATATTGAAGACAAAAATCGTTTATTTCAAACAGGATGTAACGATGGTCGCTCATCGACTCCTCTTCACAGATCTTCAATTTGTTAGCATTTATATTTTTTTTTACTTCAGGATTAAATCAGTCCAACCATATCCGGCTGTTGAGTAAAAAGTGGGAATTGAATTAAAATCATTTAATAAAATTAAATCATTGGCAAAATAAAATCAAAGACTAGAAACCCTGTTGGATCATTTAGACCAGCACCCCAGCTAAAATGTTTAGAACTAAAATCACAGAAAATTAAAAACATAGGATATAAGTTAAAAATGTTCTCTAATCTGTACAGAAGGGAAGCAATGTCCTCCGCTGGAGAAAAATAAGCAGAAATTATTCCAAAGCTCATATTTTGCCGGAAAACAGAATCCAGTGTACCCCTGCGTTAAGACAGCTACGCTCATAGCTGGTACGTAGACTCAGTTTGCTAACTATGAATATTCTCATAGATGACAGTGAACGTGTTAAGGAAGAAATGTGCAAATGGGATAAGAGTGTTAAAAAGGCATTTCACCCTTTTGTTGCACTGCGATATAATTTATTTTATGAAGACACTTGTAATTAGCTAATTTGGGGAGAGAGAAGCTATAAGAGAGTTAATTCTACAAATTAATCACCTAATTTGGAATACAGCAGAAAAGAGTGGAGGATCTGATCAGTTGGTTTCTTTAGCTGAGGAAGTGGAAAAACCTTTACTATTCATTTATATTGTGGCATGAGATTTCAATATTAAAAATTGAAATTTACTAAAATCATCTTCTTTTCTCTGCACAGAAAGTTAGTTTTTGAACCAAAAGACCACAGCGTCATTTGCAGTACAAAGGCTGAATACATAAAGTTATTATTCTTACGCATAAAAGTTATTTTTAACAATTATTCTTATAGCAGTGCTAAAAACCTGTAAATATACTAAGGACAGTGCAGTAAATCACATATGATTCAATCAAGTTTCCAGTATTATATTTATCAGTCATTTTAAAATGGCATGCAACAAATACATTAATGATGTAATTCACTTCACTAATGACATTCTGAAAAATAGCAAACTGATTAACTGATTAAACTTCTCAAATTCTTTAATCCAGGATTATGTTACAGATGGTGGACAAAAAGGTACCAAAAAAAATTATGAGAACATCCCAGCTTTTATCCATGAACCTGTAACTGAGAAAATACTGAATACTGCACAGAAGATTCCAAAAGAGATAAAGGAAAGGGGTTAAAACTCAGTTACTGTGAACTAAGCATGATGTAACACACTCGTAGACACATCAATATGTCATTTAAAGACACTATTATTTTGCAGAAAAATTACAAAATCTTTTTCCGAATGTCAGTAACCATGATGGACTTAACTATTAAAGTGAATATGCATGTTGAAAAAGAAAAGGTTTCGTATGCTTGAATTTTTAAACCAAATCCTTTTGACATATTAAGTGAAATAAATGCAAAAATGTTTGTACAATAAAATATGCATTTTCTCAGTCTTCATGTATTTACTCTGTTTTTAAAGTTATTCAGCACATATATTTTAAGAAGTTATTGTTTTATTATATAAATAATTTAACATGCCTATACATCTGAAATGTTAATACACATAGGTTGAAGGAAAAATAATACTTTTTATCTGATATAATTTTGAATGTATGATACTAAGTAGTATCTTTTGGCAAAATGAAACAGGACTTGCACATCCGACTGTGCAAGTAGACGACAATCAACCATCAATGTTGGCAGAGATCTTGCCAAAGGTGGGCCAAATGTTCTTGTTAAATTCTTTAACACCTTTTTATTTAACAAACAACAGGTATTCGATCTTTTCTGTTTTTGCATTTCAGAAAAGGCTTTCACTGACTTCAACTATTCTGTTATGCGTTCCGATTTTTATCTGAAGCTCTGTTTAGTACAAAGTTTCCCACACATTTCCTATTTAGTACAACTAGGAGTACAAACATTCCACAGGTAATTGCCCCAATATACACTGCTGGCCACCCAAATTGAAACACCAAGAAAGACAAGAGATACAATAAAATTTATTTAGTAGATAACATGTTGACCAAGTATCAAATGATTAAATTTATAGACTTCTGTGAAGTGTGGTTCCTTCCGGAATCAGTAGCCAGAGTAGCCGCCATTGTTGGAGATCACCGCTGCCACACGCCTCGCCATTGATTCAAAGAGACTTTGGATGTGTTCTTGGGGTACACCAGACCAAGCAGCTTCCACGCGTTGCCAAAGTTGATCTGGTGTGGTAACTTGGGATGTAATCTGAGTCAATCGTTCAGCAACCATGGACCACATGTTTTCTATCGGCGAAAGATCCGGACAGCGAGCCGGCCAGGGAAGCAGTGCAATCTGGCGATTGACGAAGAACCCTTGGACAATATCCGTGCCACGTGTGGGCGCGCATTATCGTGTTGAAATATGGCTGTGAGCAAGCCTTGAAGGTAAGAAACGACAACTGACTCTAACACTTCGGAGATGTAGCGCTGGCTGTTTAAAGTACCGGCAATGCGTACTAGACGAGTACGAGAGTGATATCCAATACCGCCCCATAATACCAGGTGCAGGATCAGTGTGGTGGTGCATAACGCAGCTGTTTAGCATCCTCTATCCACGGTGTCTCCAGGCTCGAATCTGACCATTGCAGTGTTCCAGGCAGAAGCGTGACTCGTCAGTAAAGACAATTTCATTCCATTCTGCCGTCCACATCCTTCTTTCACCGCACCATTGGCGGCGGAGACGTCTGTGGTTCTGCGTCAAGGGTAGACGAAGCAATGGATGTCTTGCGGACAGACCCCTCTGCTGTAAACGGCATCGAATGGTATGCGCAGACACTGGATGATGCGCTACAGACTGAATGTGCTGTGCTATGGTTCGTGATGTGACTGAGCGATCCGTCACTGCAATACGCACAATGTTACTGTCATCCCATGAAATGGTGCACTGAGCTGGATGCGATCGAACACGTCGGTCCGTCGTATCCTCCTGCATCCAGCGGTCACATATCCACATTACAGTTGTTTGGTTTCGTCCAAAACGGCTACCGATTTTCCTGAAAGATAATCCACACTCTCGGTAGGCCACTATCCTGCCTCTGCCGAACTCAGATGCTTGATCAAACGATGATCGTTGTTTACTACGAGGCATAATTGATCGTTTTTTTTTAAAAAACCACAAGGAAAACACAATTGCCGAACTTGAAATCGTCGAGAACTCCAAGCCTTAAATAGCGCTTTGAAGTGCCGCCACAGGCGCGCGTGATGTGCGTCTGCGCTGAAATTCTAATCATTTGCATATCTCACCTCCGCTAATGCATGTTGTAAATTTTATGTTATTTGCATGCTTCCTTCAGGGTGTTGCATTTACGGTGGCCAGCAGTGTAATACTAATTTATTGGCCATATTCAGCTGACCATATCACGTCCATTAATATACCTTTTTTATGGCAGAATGCCATAATAATCAACTGTTTGTTGTTCTTTAGGGGATAGGTCCCATATTTAAATAATTTTTAATGAAAGAAACAATACATCAGTAATAGTTAATTTGCATCCTTGTCTGTAAAAATAAAAGGTGGCTTATCAAGAATCAATTGGAATTAGATCAAATGAAACTGCAGATGTTATGAGCTTGCTCTTACGTCATGCTTTTTCAAAACTGACACAAAATTGCACTGGTTTGTGATAGTTTCAACGGCCAACAGAACAACACATAAGCTAAAGTGATTGCTGAAGTAAAACTACACTGGTTGTCATAAATTAAGGAAAAGTCACAAAAATAACAATTACTGAAAAAGTTACATGTAGAATTTTATGAAACTTACCCACAATATACAACACATAGTAAGGTATCAAACAACATAAAAAGAAATTACCAGACAGTTATGGTGGTATAGAAATTAGCACATGTATAAAATGAACAAATCGAAGGTGTCAGTTTGCTATAGGAAAAGTACCCTCAATATGGAATATGATCGCCTCTAGAAGCAATACAGCACATACAGCGATGTGTGATGCGGTCTATCAATTCCATAAAAAGCGAGAGCCATTGCTCTTGCAAAGCAGTTCCAAGCGCGGCAAGGGTCTGAGGAGGCGGATTGAGAGCAGCTAGACGTCTCCCTAAAGCATCCCAAACGTCCTCGATAGGATTCCCCTCCTATCGAGATAGGTCACTCGATAAGTCCCTCCTATGGCGTGACATGAGCGGCACGCAAATGGCTGGTCGCCTCGCAAAGAGACCACCTTCGTGAAGCCATCTACGCACAGTTGACGTTGACACCATCCTTCCGGTGGCTGCAGAAAGGGAGGATCTAAGAAGATTCAGAGTAGCGGTTCTATTTCTGTGTGCACATAATGTCAAATATCGGTCGTCGGTGCTCGTCGTAGCAGTTGGCCTCCTTGGCTGAACCTCCTATATGCCGAATCTGTGGTTTGAAATTGCCTCCAAAGTTTATGAACCACAGAAGGACTCACATTCAGCCATCTGGCCACTTCTGTTTGACTTTGTCCTGCGTCTAGTCTCCCAATGGCTCTCCATCGTAGTTCTGCAGGCAAATGATGCCTGGAGGTCATTATTACGAATTGGCTATCTCAGATTTCTGATGTCACTATCACAGTGAAAGATGTGGGCTTGTTCTCAAACATGGACTTTCATGCTCCTCGCAGATGACGTATTCCGATTGCAGCGCCACTAATTTGCACATTGCAGTTTTACTCATCTACTCTTACTTGGCAACATATTCAAATTTTACACGGTTTGGCTTATTTTTGAGGGAGTTATTTAAGTGAATTTTCCTTAATTTATGATAACTAGTGTATAAAAATGACAACCAGGATCCAATCCTCAAACTTCATTGACTACCGCACTTTCAGTTCAAACCATTTAGTTTTTTCTGCATACCCAAACCTATCCAGCCGAAATCTTATTTTTCGTCTTTAGATTCATTTCCGATTCGCACTTCTCACACTTTAAGTTCAACTTCAAAAATCTGTAATCCCATAAAAACTGGGGGAAAAAAAGACTTCTATCTACATATAGAAAGCCATGCACAAGTGCAACTTTCGTAACACCAACAGCGTATCTATCTGCAGTAAATAAAGACCTAACATCATCGAAAATATATGGTTGATATCTCTCAACAACGTCCTTTACTAAAATTCTAGCCACGATAAAGCTCACAACAAACTACAAAATGGTTCAAAAAAATTAAAATAACATTCATGTGCTTTTCAGCAAATTCGTTAAATGGGTTGCCATACGAAACAAACTCTCGCCAAGATCTCAAACTTTCCATATAAGACAAAATATCGCCGAATATGGCGGGCAGGTGCATATATAACATCATAGCCACACAACGGGACACAAGTAATTAGAAAATGAATAATCAATAAGAGGTACATTTCTGTTATCGGGCCATATATGCATACATGCATACATGCATGCATACATACATTTCTGAAACCGTTCCAGATAACGAAGAGTACCTTCATATTTTATTCTTTTTATAACTGTACTGAATTTAAAACTATTTCTTTATGAAGCTTTTGAAATGACTGTATAGTTGCTTTATAATATATTTTTTTTATATTTATTCAAAATATCTTGAAGTTAAACGCCCGGAATGTTTTTGATCAAAATTAGGGTAGAACTGAAGCTGGTATCCCATCTGTAATTGAACAATCTAGTGCTTTATGTTAAACTAGTATTGATGATTATGATGACGGATCAAAATGATCACTCTTTTGCTCTGTATAAATGATCTTTGCTTGTAAGTAAATGATTCTTCCTTCAATTAGCCTAAAGATCGACATTATTATATGTATGTATGCGTGTATTTCTTGATGTACATAAAAGTACAGCAACGGAAAAAAACTGCTGTTTTGAAAGGTATTATTAAACCATGAAATGGACAAGATACATTTTCTAATTAATTAAAACCAAGACTTAAATTTCGCCGATTAACTACAGACATTTATTACTACTACGCATAATAAACCAATGTTAATCACATTCAATAAAACCAAAATTAGCACCGCTACATACCCCATAAAATTGTTTTAGCACACAAGTACAGCAATTAATTTTCCTTTGGCAACTTTCCTTTTGTCTTAGTGATTTCTTTGTGCCAACCTTTCTCTTTTACCATTCCAACTCATTCTGAAGCTTTTGGAATTGAAAGTGAGTTTGAATACTATCAGTCTGAAGTTCCATCACACAGAGAAACGTATTGGGTTGTACAGTTTCTTGATTTTTCTTTTACCTTTTTGATAAAAAACACTTTATCGACTGTCAGTCACTAAACGCACTTTACATGTAGCTGATAATACTACTCATTTGTATGCACAGTACTTGATGTTAGCAACTAAGCCCGCTTTTCTCATTTTTAGATGTATGTTTCTACAAAAAGTCAAGACTCCCAAACTGTCACACATTTTAGCCATTGACAGCATTCCCTATTTATTGCAAGTTCGGCCATGCAAACGTGTTTATTTCGAACTTCCAAATCATTTTGCCACTAAGCTTATGCCAAATTCAGATACAAATCATAATAGTTAAAGGCCTAGGAAATCCCACAGACTATTCACTTTCCAACCTACGACATTCAAAATCAGGTTTTTTTTTAAGAAACCAGGAGAATTTTCTCAATGTCAAAAAGATTTTTTAAATGATAAAAATACAGAGAAAGAAAATGTATTCTTTAATAATGGATTAAGACTTAACTTTGACTAAGAACTAATTAATATCTGCAATTACTAATTCTTAAATGCAGATAGTACAAAAATACTTACATGTAAAAAGCCATTTTTATTATCTGCGCCTTTTAACAGAAAAATACCACTTTAATCAGTTTTCGAACAAATGCTAAGAACAGTGAAAGAATTTGCTTTCATTAAGAAAGAAACTATATAATTTTGTTCATAGCAATTGCCACGTAGGCTTGCTTTTGCTTATAAATGTTTTCTAATGTGTCGTTACTAATATTAAATCTATATTTTTAGTCTTCTTGTGTGTTTTGTGAGCATACACTATAGACCCTACTGAAGACACGAAGTAGCGAATTCTCACTAGGTCTTGGAAAAACAGATGATTGCAAACGAAGGTTATAATAACCTTTTTATTTTAACTAAACGGAAGAGAAAATGCACTCACTCGGTGCTCACAGTTTAACCACCACTTGGAGCAAAGTAACTTGAACAGACAATAGTATGTATAATCAAAATATAGTATTTAAGTTAGCTACACGACTGGCTCCTACATTAGCTAAGTCACTTAATAGGCTGCATACAGCCACGTCGAGTCTAGAATATCAGCATAATCTAAAATGAGTGACTAGCACCAACTATTCAACTACAGACCTACTTTCAGACACGCGGCATAAATTCAGAACTTACTCTCCTACACTTTGAGCCCTTAAAATCTGCTACTTAAATACTTGGAAAACAGACTGCAATTTATCAGCTGCAACATCAATATTCGAAAACTAAATGAAGTATAACTGGAAATCTATTAAAATAGCTCATATTAGAAAAAGATGCATTTGCTAGACCAGAAACACCTGGAACTTTAGCACGTAAAATAACTTCATAGTTGACTTCTTTATCATGTAATCACTTACTCAGCAGAAGAAACTTTCAAGTGTGAAAATAAAACTTTTTCTTTTGTTTTCCTGTGAAATTTCTTCCATTACTTTGCTAGTTGCAAAGTAATGGAAGCCCCTAATTATCAAATCTTCATCTTTCTGATCTATTTTATCACAAATCACAGGATATACAGAATTACAAGTTTTTTTTACAAATTTTGATAAAATGTCTTAAGCCATATAAAAATCATGAGACATTAAAAATAAGTCATGAGAAATAAGTTGTAAATTAGATTGGCAAAAGTATGATGGGAAATTAGGGATCTCCCATCTAAATCAGGGGAAGTGGCAATTCTGTCACTGTATATGGTCTACACTCATAACATGAAAAGTAACTCTTTCAATAAATAGAACAGTTTGCATATAACCCAATTTTCCATTAAATGTCGCCCAAACTGCTGCTAGTCTTCAAGATTTTAATTAATTAAAGAAATATATTATTTCACTCAGATTTTTGTAATTATCTAAATTTAAGTAATAATTTGAGGATAAAAAATTCTATTCAATATAATTCCTTTACATTTTAAAATTTTATTACAAATACAAATTTTATGATATGAAAAGCAATATTATTTTTGAACCAGATAAATTCTAGCTCTTTTATCCTTTAGGAAGGAAAAAAGGAGATCACCGACTTTGATTTGCTTCTTATTTTCATAAACTATATCCCTATTGCAAATTTAGAAAAAGTAAGACTAAAAAAATTATTTATCATTTGAATCACAAAGAAAAGTCACCATTAAATTTCACGAGAAATGTTTAAAAGCTTTCACTAGGTTTAGTCCGTTTCCTGTACTTTGCTTTGAAAATATATATTCAACTAAATATAAAGCAAAGTCACCCTTTCAAATAAATTGTGCCAGTTAGTTTTAATATGCCCCCACATTCTTTCAACTGTACTGATACGTATTATGTTAGTTCTCCCACAAATGTAATATTTTGTGTGACTATCAATTGGTTGAAGCTCAAGAAATCTAAGTTTCATTCAATTCTTGGGGAAAGTGAAGAATTACCCACTACTTGTCACTTTTTAAGAATTGCAAAAACTTAGTCTCCATGTACACATCGAAGTATTTTTAGTTAAAAAAAATCAGGGAATTGCAACTTGACTTTGTCCATGTACACATCGATCTATTTTCACTTAAAAAGTCAAAAGAAATTGACAGAACTCCAATTCTTCTTACTCTTGTAAAACGCGCGAAACAAAACGCTCCAAAGAAGTGAGCGATTCTGCATTTCACCGCAATTCTTCAGTAGTTTGAAATGATTACCACTCCGGTATTCTGTCTGTGAATTCACTCGGTATTGCATAAACACGCACTGCCATATAGAAAGAATCTCTCTCTAACAACCATCGCACGGTTGCATTTCAGACAGAGCATACTGTTTGAGATCACGCCAAACTCCATAAATTTATGAAAAATTTTGCCGTTTTTCCCAGGCAATTACAGAAGGTTTGTAACTCGCAAGAATTAGGGGCAAAGTGTTGATATTTTGAATTGTGTTCTTAGTGATGCCATGCACACACACCTACACATAGATATGCCCCCACATACATAGATAACGATAACCCTTTATTCAGAAAAAAATTAATCACCTTAAATAAATAAACTGCAACAATAACAATTACAATGAGAATAGAGAACATGTAATTAATAATACATTACATTAAGTAGCAAAACACAACACACGGCTTATTTTGCATATACTAAGTTTTTGTGCCCACATGCTTTGATGCATTAATTCTGCTCTTACCAGAGCTTATCACAGAATCCCACGAGGGGCCTCAAACATAATGGCTCATCAAATTGTTCCACTATAACGGCGTGCACAGTAAGCTAAAATACAATAAAAATAAAAATAAGGTAACATTGAAACGCATTCTCTCTGAAATCTCACTGGCATTGTGCCCGCAGGGCGAAAAATCAAGCTTAAGTACGAGCATGGACCACTGATTTCCATGGGTTCTTCTGCTAACCGGAATATATATTGAGTTTCAGAAAGCAGTGTTTTCTTTTATTCTGCATCTGGTGAAGTCTCTTGGAAAGGGAGATCATGTAAGAGAGTTGATGCAGTTATTAGGGTGAGTAAAGACCGAATAGAAGAAATCTGTCCCAAGATTTTGAATATAATTTTGGATTGTGTTTACTTTCAGATCATAAATAATCATCGAGGGATATACGAATTTGGGATGAAATTCCACGAGTGCGAAGGAAAGGCAAGTAGAAAGAGGACAATAAAAAGAAATCTTTAGCCACTCCGTATCCATAGCAAATAGTACGAACTTTCATTTTAAATAGAAATAGAAAAATGAGTTTCAAAAAAGTAAAATTAAAAGCCTAGTCTACGTGGCAAAAATTATATATGGGCTTGAGTTATATAGAGAAGATAGAAGAAAAGAGATAAATAACCTTACAACTAATACACCCTAAAAAACAGTGTAACAGCAAGGCCAACTAGAGGTGTCAAAAGTCGGAGAAGTTCGGGTGTCTTATAAACTAAAGTCTGCTAATGTCTTATAAATATGTACCATACTGTTAAATATACTGCTATATAGAGTAAAAGGCCTCTAAAAAGAGTTAAGAATTTGGAATACCTAGTTCCAGTAGTTGATCATTCATGAACATTTGTTTTCATGAACATTTGTCGCAGGGAAAAAAAGAAACGGAAAAAAAACCTCTGATCAGGAGTGTGGCACTTTGAAAATTTTCTAAGTGTACTTGAACTGGTTAAAAAACGCTTGAACAGCTTAAAACAGGGCTGATATATGGAGGACAAATTAAATTAAATTTATTCAGGAAGCTAGCTTTATTCTTAGACAGAAAGGCAAAAGTATACTTGGTTATACAAATAAAAAGTTAAACAGCAAGGTAATTTGTTATTTGTAATGAAAGAGTAACAAATAAATAAATGGCGTAAGAAATAAGGAAAAATAAAGGATAGAGATTCTTAGCCGCTTTGAGTACTGCAGAATGAAGATAAGTAACGAAAACGGAAGGGTATTACAGTAAATTTATGGCAGAAAATTAGCATATAAAGTGATTAAATACATTAATTTAAGAAAGATATTCACACTCAGGTTTTATTTAAGGATCTGAGTGAGATAAGTTAGTTAAGAGAAGAGTGACTAGCTGCTAACAAGCAGCAATCTCAAGACAGCAATGGTTGCATCCTATAGAAATCAAGCTAAAATAGAAGAGGTAAATCTATTGTTTAAATGATGTTGTATGCCAAGAGAAAACCAAAAAGAAAAATCAATATATCAATATGAGCCATTTCTGAAAACATCGCCATCTGTATTTCAATTAAACTTAAGAAAAGAAAAAGGGAGAAGGAAAATGGAATAACCAACAAATGTGGAGAGCCGTCGATTCAGTAGGAAACATCTAATGAGGTTGAAGCAAAAGTTTAGAGCAAATAAACATTCTAAATCACTATAACCAAGATATAACGGAAAGAAGAAAAGTAAAGTCGGTTGCATGGAGCTTGCTAATGCTCTAAACTGCAAAGAATCATTCTCACCCCCCTCCCCCGAAAAAAAGAAGAGAAATTAGCGAGAGTTGTTCCTAGCAGCAGACATCAATGTCAACAACTTCATGAGACGCTCTCTGTGCGTGTCCAACTGATCTGTATCGTGGCTTATTCCTTGATTAATTTCACCGAGTTATTTTACTGTACATTTATTTACAAGCCTTATGCCACCTGGCATGTACATGCAGCATACTTGTTTTCTGCCACCCTGGCAGATACAATGCATTATATAATTAGCGGTAATACGCCCGGTATCATAGCGTGTCTGCTCCCTTAACGTTCTATAACGCAACTGACTCTTATACTGTAAAAATCATCTCTGGTAAAAATCATCACAGTCAGAGGAGGCAAAAACCCTCTTTCTTCCTCTCGGCTTCAAAAGTGTTGGGACCCTTAAGGGGTAACTCATAAGAAAAGCATCCCTTTAATGCTTACGTAAAAGAGAGCCACATAATGCTAAAACTACATTGATGCATTTAATGCTAACTAAATAACATATGTTAACTAAATAACATATGCTAACTAAATTAATTAAAATTCTAAGAAATGATCTATAGCGAAATGAAAGAAATATTTTATCCTACCTATTGTTGATATTTTGTATTATCTATCAGGAATCCACGTCGTAAGATGCTTCCCAGACTTAATCTGCTTGATGAATAAGATGATAGAAAACCTAATGGGGAAGGGGGGAATTTATCTGTTTACAATAAACAGATACGGAGGTATAAAAGTCATTCATATTAAAGAAGGAAGAGAGGATTAAATAATCCCCTTCATATCTATTTTTCTTGTTTGCTGATTTTCTGAAATGTATAAATGTGATCCTCTTCACAACTGAAATACTTTTGTTTCTAGCCTAATGGCGAAGGGTAGTTGGGAGTTATTTGTATCCAACAATTGCACTAACTTCGCATATACTGCTAGCCATATACTTATTTTTCTCATGAAGAGTATTGCTATTACTCATGTTAAAATTTTCCTCTTTCACAGTTTGCTGATGAAATCATTTACCTATAATTGCGCTACAAAAACTCTCAGAAGCGCCGCCGATAAGGCGGTAGGTGAAATTTTTCGTGACAGGTGGGCATCTTGGCATGTGCCGCCATCTGACGACATAAAATAAAGTGAAAAGTCATTAGTGGCAAAAATACTCTACAGCAAAAGTTTCCAAATTGTAGTCCCCGTCCACTTCCCAGGCGTTTTGCGGAATTATTTGAAAATCAAAATAAATAAAAATTGATGTAACTAAAGAACAAAAAGAGAAAATGAGAGTCACAATTAAAAAAACAGAAATTACATTCTGGATGGAAATTTATTTTCCATATTTAGTTTGCATCTCAGAGAAAAAGCAATGAAATTGCGCTGATTTATAAGCGCAGTATTTTATGTGAAGCATAGTGGCGGTTTCCCGCACGGGCGCACGAAGCGTGTGTTTGTAGGCTTCTTAACTGCAAATTGCCTCACATTTCAGATCTGGAAATTTAAAAAAAAGAAAAAAATATTCATTTTATTTATTTATCAGGATTACTAGTTTCTTGATAAAAAATGTTTAATAATTTAATAGTGTTATCTAAATAAAATTGACGAATGAATAAAGCAATGTATGAAGTGTTTTGCAGCGACTTTAGCATTCATATTTCAAACTATACGCAAGTTCTCACTACTGACGAGGTAAAGATACAATGTCCTTACTGATCTACTATTGGTAGCAATTTTTTTCTAATTTCATGCATATGATTTATTTCGAATTTGACAGAAAGAACGGTATAGTACAGCCCAATGGTGTTTTAGTCAGTGTAGAAGCACATTTTGTTATGAAATAAGATACATATTGTTACGTGCGTACTGGTTCGTTATGGATTGAATGCACAAGTCGTAAAAAAGTTAACAAAAATTGATTCTTTCCACAAAAAATAAATCAAAATGCTGAAATATTTCTTCAGAGATATTCGCACAATATCACAATATCTCAAACGTTTAGCAAAAACTCAGTTCAAAACAGATAAAATAATTCTATCTCACAGCGAAATCGCTACAATCAATAACAGCGTTAAGTAAACAAACAGCAGTTCGCTTTTTACAGCTACAACTACAACAACAACTGAGATGAGGTGTTTCAATTCGGCTTTTATAAGCTTTTTAATTATCACTAGAACAATCTCGATTTTTCTAGATTTTTCTGGATGGCAGCAGTAATTACGAGATATTTATTTATTAAACATTAAATGCACGCACTCTTTTATTTTTATTTATTTATTTAGTTAGTTATTTATTTTTTAAATTTTTTTTGACGTAGCTTTCTCTTCAAAAATCGTCTGCGTCGCACGGGAAATATAAAGTAATTTTAATTGCAGTTCTAAATAAATAGCGAAATAAATGTAAAATTCGTAACATTGCCCCCTTCTCAAGGACTGCACGTCCCGGGCAGTACAATCCTTGGACAGGAAGTCAAACTTACAACTAAGGCATCAGTGCTATAATAAACATCACTTTACAATAACAAAATAAACAATAATTGCAATAAGTAACTTTCAGCAAATTAAATTCTATCCAACGCTAAATACAATTCAAATACTATCAAATACTAATTACAAATACTATCAAATACAAATGCTATCAAATACAAATACTTATCAAATACTAATACTTAACAAATACAAATCAAATACTAAATACAAATAGGACCATGGTCTTACACTATTTACAATTATATACACTATGTACTATGGCCATAGTAATGAACCAATCTGCCGTAATGAATGACTTTAGGTTTAGAGTTCGATGACTTACGAATCAGAACCACGACGACGTTCAGCCTGTTTAGGACTGTGTAAGAACCATCCCAAGGTGACTGTAGTTTCGGAGAAAGTCCTTTTTTGCGAGTCGGATTCCATAACCACACCTTGTCTCCTTCGTTGAAACGACGGCCAGTAGCTCTCGTGTTGTAGCGGGTCTTCATCTTCTCCGTCGTCAAGTGGACTCGCTCTCGTGCAAAGTTGTGCATCACTTCAAACTGGGCCTGGAGATCTTGAATGTATTTCTCATGCGATGAAGGCGCATCCGGAGGGCGAAAAAACAAAAGATCACATAGCAGACGAAGGTAACGACCGAAGAGCATCTGAGATGGGGAATAGCCGGTAGTCTCGTGAACAGCGCTGCGGTAAGTCAGTAAAAACAGTGTTAACTTCTTGTCCCAGTCCTGTTGGTTCCTGGAAACCACTAATGAGAGATTATTGAGGATGGTTCGATTAAACCTCTCTACCATGCCGTCCGGCTGGGGATGTAAAGGCGTCGTTTGGGTTTTGTCAATGCCGAGTAGCTTGCAGAGTTCTTTGATTACAGCCGAGGTAAAATTCCTTCCCTGATCCGAATGTAACTGAAGAGGGAACTCCGAACCTGGAAATCCAGTGCTGTATCATCATTTCTGCTACTGTGACAGCCTCTTGATCAGGAATAGGATACGCTTCAGGCCACTTGGTGAAATAATCGATGACAACGAGGATGCATTTGTTGCCATCAGCAGTTCGTGGCAGAAGTCCTAAGATGTCAAAGGCGATATGTTCAAAAGTTGCTCCTACATTGTAACGTTGCAGCTTCCCCCGGCTGCGTTTCTTCGGTCCTTTCGACTTGCACAGGCATCGCAACATCCACTTTTGCACGTCATCCTTTGCGTTATTCCAGTAGAAATGCTCCCGAATTCTCTGCAAGGTCTTCATCATTCCGAAGTGACCTCCTGCACGGCTGCTACGTAGTTCTTTAAGGACGTCCGGAATTCCGCATCTTGGGAGTGGCAGCTGTCATCGGAATGTTTTCCATCATCCGATTCGAATTTCCTGTACAAGACGCTGTTTCGAATATGGAGTGAATCCCAGAGAACCCAATATTGTTTTGTCGTACGACTATAGCTGGAAATGTCCTGCCAGGTAGGTTTTCTGTTTGAGGTCTCCATTAATTCAATTATGGGTTTAATGTTTGAAAGGTTAGAT
>KK118449.1:69179-82714 GCA_000611955.2 Stegodyphus mimosarum
CTGGAATATCGGCAGTTTTCTAGGCAAGGTCCTCTAGATAAGGCGTCAGCGTTTCCGTGCGATGGTCCCTTGCGATGACGGATAGTGATGTCATATGCCTGGAGTCTCTGTATCCACCTGGCTATCTGACCCTCAAGATTCTTGAAGTTTAAAAGCCAGGCCAATGATGCATGATCCGTGCGGAGCAGGAATTTTCTGCCGTGTAGATAATGATGGAAATGTTCTACGGCTTTGACTATGGCAAGCAATTCTTTCCTGGCGACACAACAATTCCTCTCCGGTTTAGACAGGTACTTGCTCCAGTAAGCCACTACAAGTTCTTAGCCCTCTATTTCTTGGGACAAAACAGCGCCGACACTTTCATTACTCGCATCCGTGTCGAGAATAAATGGTCTGTCGATCTGAAGATATGTCAGGATTGGTGCAGATGTTAAAGCTTCCTTCAGGTTCTTAAATGCATCCTCACATTCTTTTGTCCACACGAACTTTTGCTTGCTCTCTGTCAGCTTGTGAAGAAGTCTTTCAATGGATGAAAAATCCTTCATGAATCTCCTATAGTAAGTGCAAAGCCCTAGAAAGCTTCTCAGCTGGTGGACATTTTCGGGACGTCTCCAGTCTTTAACTGCTGACACGTTTTCAGGATCCGTGCGCACACCTTCAGCAGAGATGATATGTCCGAGGTAAGTCACTTCCTGTCTGAATAATTCGCATTTAGCGGGACTCAACTTCAGATTGGCTTCTTTCAGTTTCTGAAGCACCTTTCTAAGATTTTCCAAATGTTCTTCGAAACTCTTCCCTACGATGAGGATGTCAGCCAGGTATATCAGACAGGCTTCGTATGAAAGACCTTTTAAAACAGTCTCCATTAGACGTTCGAATGTAGCCGGTACATTACATAGTCCAGACGGCATCACCTTGAACTCCCAAAGTCCTTGTCCTGTAGTAAATGCCATCTTTTCTCGGTCATCAGGATGTATTTCTACCTGCCAATATCCACTCTTTAAATCAAGTGTCGAGAACCACTTGCTTCCAGAAAGAGTATCCAGAATGTCCTCAATTCTAGGAAGAGGGTAACTGCCTTTCTTCGAACCTCTTTCAACCGGCGATAGTCAACGCAAAATTTGGTTGACCCGTCTTCACCAGGACGATGGGAGATGCCCAGGGACTTGCTGAAGACTCGATGACATTGCTTTCTTGCATGTCCTTTAAAAGTGTTGGCACTTCTTCCTGCTTCGAAATCGGCAGTCGTCTTGGATGTTGCTTGATTGGTGGATGATCACCAGTATCGATTCTATGTTGAGTCAAACTGGTTCAACCCACGTCAGAAGACGAGCGGGAGAAACCATCTTGAAGATCTTTAATGACACGTTCGGCAGCATTCTTTTCTTCATCGTTTAACTGCGTATTCTGTAATAACTCCGATATAATGTTGTCTGAAGACACGGTTTTTGAGATCTTACTTTTTCTTTCAACGCTGTTTACTGCAGTACATTCTGCAACCACTTCACCTTTCTTAATAACTCTCGCCTTATCTGTTACATTGGCAACTCTCACCGGGATAACGGTCCAAGATAGGTCGACGAGTACTGAGCCTATTAATACTCCTTTAGGGCTATTACAATTCTTGGGATATTCCATGACGTCGTAGCGGAAATTTCTATTTTCGGCTATGGATCCAGGAAGTAAATTTCTGTTCTTGCCGGTATTGTGATATCGTCTTGAGCTATGATTTTGAGGATAGATTTTACTTCTTCATCATTAATCCCGAATAAAGTTATGTCCTCAGAGGCAGAATGAAGTACGTTATTTTTAAAGTCCAAGGAAAAATTGTATTTCCTTAAAAAGTCCAATCCGAGTATGCAAGGGTCTGTAATTTCTGCTACATATGCCGTGTGATGGTAAGCGGCACTTCCAAACATGATGTTAACGTTTAATTTCACCTCTATATCGATCTTCTCGCCGGACACAGTCTGGAGGGTAACGCAGGGCGGCGTCCAGATAAATTTACCTTCGAGTTGTTGAGCCAAATCTTTTCGAATAATGGTAACATTGGCTCCCGTGTCGATCGTCATGTTACAAGCAATTCCATTATTGTCCCATGATGAAAAGTCCGTTATTGCCGCCACTCACTGCAGAAATCTGAAGCGCTTTAAACTGAAGCATTTCATAATCTGGCAACCTCCGCCCCGCGAGATGGCCACGAATTAGTTTCCCCTCCTTCTTGATAGGCGCGGTCTTAATATCCGTGCCCTGGGGTGTTCTGCAGTTTCTTCGAATGTGCCCTTCAGAACCGCAGTTCCAGCACTGTACGAACGGTTTCTTGTCACCAATACTCGTGTCAAAGCATTCACCTTTATGGTTAAATCGTCTAAGCGAGCAGTCATTGGATCCACTGGTTCTTGTATGTGAGCAGCTCTGATTGGGGTGGCGGTCTCTACGAGTGGCTTGCTGTGCTGCCCCAAATTTCATGGCGTACACCAGAGCACTTTTTAAGTCCTTCACATCAGCCATTCGCAGTGCTTTCTGTATTTCAGGACCTCGGATGCCGTCGATGAAGTATTGCAGGGACAGGATTTCTCTTGTTTCTGTCAGGCACTCCGAAAAGGCAAGGTGAGACAGCCTTTCAACATCCGTGGCGAGCTCCTCGAGTGTTTCCGTAGGCTTCTGTTGATGGGATTTTAACTGAAGCCTGCTATAATCTTTTAAACACTTCTCTCCAAAACGCAGCTCCAGTGCGCCGGACAGAGCTTCGAAATCTAGCCTTTTGTTTTCGGGAAGAGTCTGAAGAATATCCGCTGCGTCAGCTGTCAGAGAAGCGGCAAGATGACAGGCCTTAATTTGGGAATCCCATCCATTAGCTTCCGCAACTATAGAAAATTGTGCCTTATACACTTGCCAGGAGGTCTTCCCATCATATGTCGATAGCTTCAGAGAAGGGTGCGCAGGCAGGGCTAGAAATTTAAAAGTATCCGAATTGCTTCCTGCCGTCTCTACGAATTTCTTCGAGGTATCAACGTCTTTCGCGAATGCAGAAACCTTGTCATCAATTTGTTGTTCGATTTGATGTTGAACGGCAGAAACTCTTTCTTTGATTTCTCCAACTCTGTTTTCAACCGTGTCAATTCTGTTTTCTATACCTTCAAATTTGTTTTCTATTATGCAGGTGATTTCCCCTTTTATTTCCTCTTGACCAACTTTCATTTCTTCCTTAACAGCCTTCATTTTATCTTTTACAGATTCTTGAACAGCCTTCATTTAATCTTTTACTGATTCTTGACCAACTTTCATCTCTTCTTGACAAGCTTCCATCTTTTCTTTAACGGATTTCATCTCTTCTTTAACAGAATCTTTCATCTCGTCTTTAAATGCAGCAAAAGCTGTCATAACTGGAATTAATTGTTCTTCCATTGCTCTAGTTAATGGCATTCAAAAATTCCAACCCCACTCCTGACACCAAAGATTGTTCCGTGCGTACGGGTTCATTATGGATTGAATGCACAAGTCGTAAAAAAGTTAACAAAAATTTATTCTTTCCACAAGAAATAAATCAAAATGCTGAAATATTTCTTCAGAATAATCGCACAATATCACAATATCTCAAATGTTTAGCAAAAACTCAGTTCAAAACTGATAAAATAATTCTATCTCACAACGAAATCGCTACAATCAATAACAGCATTAAGTAAAAAAACAGCAGTTCACTTTTTACAGCTACAACTACAACAACAACTGGGATGAGGTGTTTCAATTCGGCTTTTATAAGCTTTTTAATTATCACTAGAACAATCTCGGTTTTTCTATATTTTCCTGGATGGCAACAGTAATTAGGAGATATTTATTTATTAAACATTAAATGCACTCGCTCTTTTATTTATTTTAATTTTATTATTATTTTTTCATATTTTTTTATTTTATTTTATTATTTTTTTGACGTAGCTTTCTTTTCAAAAATCGTCTGCGTTGCACGGGAAATATAAAGCAATTTTAATTGCAATTCTAAATAAATAGCCAAATAAATGTGAAATTCGCAACAATATTAATTTCCTAATATTAACAGCATTTCTGCACATCCTTATAAAAATACAGAATATGTCAATTCCTAATCTTTTCGAGGCTGACGTATACGTCATTCTTAACTGTCCGTAATGATATTCTTCAGTCGTCGGTGGCAAATGGCATTTGCTGCTCATGGGAGGTAAAATATGTAATGCTCTCTCTGTCAGCATAGTCACATATCATGTTTAAACAAGTTAAGCAAAATATTGATAAAACTTTAAATATAAATTAATTTAATGTTTAATTTAATATTAAATCTCAATGAAAATTAGGAATAAACAGCATATATGCATCTGTGGCAGTTTCATTACAGATTATAACCTCGCTTTGTATCTGACATTGCGGCTTCGCCCCGGTATGGAATACAAAAATGCCTGACTATAATAAACGTATGAAACGTATTCCCATCTCGGATGAAATATAATAGCGTGTAATCGATCTGCCAGTTGCCCATAACAATTATAAAAATCAGTAAATTTCATTTAATTATGTTTATTCTTAATAATTTTTGTCATATAACATTGCCCATGAATTATTGTTTATTTCATACTGATTACTAATATTACTTTTGCAGAATTATATTCCTTTATATTATACTACTAATATTACTTTTGAAGAATTATATTACTTTATATTATATTACTAATATTACTTTTTGTTTTTTTATTGTTTTTGTTATTCTTTTTGATATTGCAAAAACGTGGATACCGAGGGGCAAGCAATTTATCCATAAAAATTTTCTGGAATGAAAGTCTTGCCATTCAGTACGAGCCATAGAAGATTTGTCTTGCCAGATAAATCTTCCATGGCTCGTACTGAACATTTCTGTTGAACTGCTGAATATTCCAAGAGTCCTGAGGACATTCAGTACTTGAGAAAGTGTGTTGCGATTCTTCGTAAGGAAATTCTTTCTACTAAAAGAAAGTGTTTCAATGATTTCATTTCTAAAATTGACTATAGGATAGATGGAAAAATAGTTTACAACTATGGGAACAAATTACAGAATAAGAAGATTGCATCTACTAGAGAGCGATTGAAAATTGGTAGTCCTGTTTTAACTGATGACAGAGATATTTTCAACGCTTTTAATTCTTTTTGTTTTTCTAGACAACGCTTGAGGAGAGACTTCAAGATCCAACAGAAGTTTATTAGACGGGAACTTCGTCACTCTGCCTCTTCCCTAAATTGTGGGCACGAGATTCTTTATCAAAACTTTAAAACGCCAGAACTTATAGAAGCTATTAGACGTGTCAGGAGTGGTAAGAGCCCTAGTCCACATAATTTCCACCCGATTTCCTGAGGCACTTTGGGCAGAAATGCACTCTGTATTATTGGAGCTCTACAACTACATTTGGAACACTGGTGTTCCAGCGATTTGGAAAAAGGCGATCATCTTCCCTATACCTAAAAGCAATAAACCTGCGGATAATTTAAATAGCTATCGACCCTTTTTTTAACTAGTGTTTTATCCAAGGCCATGGAAAGAATGATTATATCTCGTCTGAGTAAGTTTCTAGAGTCTAATTACCTTACTTCTCCAACTCAGACCGGATTTAGAAAATGGATGTCCATAAACCAACAAGTTATCTTGCTGCGTCAGTCCATAAAGAACGCTCTCTCGCTAGAGATGTTCTGTTTTGGCTGTGTTTGTGGCCTTTGAGGCTGCTTTTGATAAAGTTTGGCGACTCAGATGTATCCAGAAATTACAAAACCTGTGTGTGTCTAGTAATATGCTCTCTTGGATCGGGAGTTTTCTTTCACAACGTTTCTGCGCCACTCGTTTTGGTGATTCTGTGTCCAAATTTGAACAAAGTGAAACTGGCTTGCCACAAAATACGGTGATCAGACCTATTTTATTTAATATCTTTATTGATGACCTACCGAGTACCTTGACTTCTAATGGATTGACTAACGCTGCCCTTTTTGCAGACGATCTTGCTGTTTGGTACCATGCAACTAAAGGTGACCAATAGAAGCTAAACATTGTCCTGAATAAGGTTCTTTTCGAGAGGCTGGACAGCTGGAGTTTGGAGAATAATATGACTATAAACTTGAGGAAGACTACTAGTCAGTATTTTACTTTAAACAGACAGCCTTTCACTTCTGATCTTTTTATAGAGGTTCTCCCTTGCAGCATAATGATGTTTCAACTTATCTGGGTCGCATCTTTGATAACAAACTGAAATGGACTAAGCTTGTTGAATATGTCATCTCAAGAGTCAGGAAGAGGCTTCCCATTCTTAAGAGACAAGCTGGTACTAAATGCGGATGTAGCAGAGCTACTCTTAATACTACTTATAAGACTTATGTCCAGCTGGTTTTAAATTATTGAAATGAAGTGCTGGTCGCTGCGTCGGATAGAGTCTTGGGTATGCTTGATATTTTCCAAAACCAGGTTTTACGCTTGATCACTGAAGGTGTTAAAACTACTCCCGTACTTGCTATGCATTTGCTTTGTGACCTAAAGCCAATGACTAATCTGGTTCGGAGGAATGCAGCTATCCTTTACAATAGACTTACTAGTCTCCCAAATATATCTTTTCGGCGTGAATACGCTTGTAACAGAGTATGTAATATAAAGACTCAGAAAGGCTTCATTCAATGCGTCCAGGAGAACGCTCAATATAATGCCAGTAAGGACAAGGCCTATGAATTGTTAACTCATCCACTGGACTATATGGTTCTTGATGTCAGATTGGACTTGACCTTGAATGTGAGGGAAAATGACCTATGCACAACTGCTCTTTATGCCATCGCTTTGGAAACCATTAATACTCGTTATCCTCCTGGTGAGTGGCTTCATATTTACATTAATGGCTCCCTCTAGGATTTCACCCAGGGCGCTGGTGCTGGCGTCTTCTGGAATCTGTTTTCCTTTTACCTACACGTTTGCTCTCATATAACCCATTTTGACGGTGAAGTCGAGGCCATCCGTTTAGCCCTTCAACAGCTTTCTACCCTTCTCTCTTCTCTTGATAAGGCTTTAATTTTATCGGACTCAAGTTCTGCTCTTCAGGCTTTAGCGAGTAACCTAGGAAAACGAAGTGCTCGTGCCCAAAGCTGCAGGGAGCTGTTGAGAAGAATTCAGATAAAGGTTACTTTACAGTGGGTGCCATCATATTGTGGCCTTTAGAGAAATGAGAGGGCGGACTTTTCGGCAAAACAAAAGGTGCGAATATTCTCCAAATGTCTTCTAGAAACCTATTTCTTTACTCTACTAAAACTGAAAGCAGTAGGAGTTATAAAAATTCCTTTCGTAATGCTGGTGTTAGTGCTACTGAAAATAAGTCATGGAGGGTGTTATTAAAAGCCGACTGTCTCTCGGACTCTCCTCGTATTACTGCTGTGGTTGAGTTTAGACTATTGACTGCAAGTGACTGCCTCCTTGCTCATTGTTTCGTTTTAATCTGACTGCCTCATCTTTATGCGCTTTATGTGATTCTGGACAAGTCATATACGCTGCTCATCTGGACGTTTCCTCAGCACTTTAGAGTTTGGACAATATTGTAAAGAAGTATTAGAGAGCTCGTTGCCAAGTGACCTGATGGTCAATGGCCAGGCATTTCAATAATAAAATGAATACTTTTGAAAAACTATTTATCGCACGAAAAATTGAAAATTAAGGTATTAAGTAAACATTACGTAAAATAGGACTTTAAAGTTCCATTTTTCATCTAATGGAAGGGAATTCTTATGCAGTGTGTCTACTTGAGGTGGAAACATGGAAAACTGTTTTATTATTGATCTAACAAATAACTCTACGTTTTATAAAAATGTTTGCATACCTTGAAACTTCTAAAAATTCTTAGCTATAAATTTTATGTTATGGATGGTGGCTATAGTAATCATATTTCTACTTTTAGCTTCAAATACCTTTAATAAGAAGAAATAGGAAAATATGTTTATTTGAAAAGTTTAGAATATAAATCTAAAATTAAATTTTTTTTTAAAATGGGGCGATTATTAATTTTGTATTTTTTATTATTTTTGCTCAAACAAAATTTTCATCGGGATTCAATAATTAGACAAATTTAGCCAGAAGGTTAAGAGAACACGAAATTTCTCGCTGCTATTTGCGAATGTAGCGAAGTGCTTGCCCTCTGGTAGCAAAGTCACTAAAACAAAAAATGCGTTGAGATGAGCAGCTCATTAGGCTTACCGTTACTGAAAACGCTGTGTGAACTGTTTATGCAAATTCTGAGCAATCTGTTCTCATGTAAAATAAAAGGGAATTTTTTGTAAATTACGTATAACAAAAAAGATAGCACTTATTGTTTTGTGCCTTGGTGTACTTCAAAAAGTTGCCAAATTCCTGAACTAAGTTTCCATAAATTTTGAATCTAAAGTATAGGTTAAAAAAATCTTCTTTTGGATCTAACGTTCTTGTTAACCGAAAAGAGCAATAGATTACCCTAATCTACGGATTGGGAAATCGGTTTAGTCAAGTAATTGTGTGTTTTCTAAGCATTTCTACTTGTTATTTTAATTTTTACTTGTTATTTATTTCTACTTGTTATTTTAATTTTTACTTGTTATTTATTTCTACTTGTTATTTATTTAATATCCCAACTTTCGATTTCATAGTTTACGAACAATTTCTTTCGGAAGATTTACATATTCATTAGATGGAAAGTACGTGATGCATTACTAATGTGAGTTTCAAGGGTCATAGTGTGTTATTAACTCATCTTGTTAATAAATTTATGCGAATTTTAAAAAAAAGATATGTAAACGAATTATAGACTTTCTATTCACATTAGCAGACAGAAAGCTTTGGGAGGCTGACTGAGAATTTCATTCATATTCTAAATTAATGTAATAATGTAGAGACATTAGGATTTTTGATGCAAGAGAGATGAAAAATGAGCAATGCCCACGGCGATACTCGAAGCACGGACCTCTCGAGTACGTACCGAGTGTGCTGACCACTGCACCACGAAGCCATGCAAAGAAAGCGGGAGAAAGACCTTATATACTCCCCCTTTTAAAGGACGACTGGGGATTAGGGGACGCAATCGCCAAATCCTGTTGGTGGAGAATCATCATCCACCACCCTTTTAGTTCGGGCGCCACTGTAGAGACATTAGGATTTTTGATGCAAGAGAGGAAAAATGAGCAATGCCCTCGCCGGGACTCGAAACACGGATCTCTCGAATACGCACCGAGTGTGCTGACCATTACACCACAAATGCATGTGAAGAAAGCGAGAGAAATACCTTATAATATATGGACATATAATATGCATCATTTAAAAATAACAGAGAGATGTTTTAGTACTGTCAAATAATGCTGTGTTGATTATTTAATTATTGTTATTAACTGAAATATTATGCTCGAGATTTGCGTAGAAAATACAAGAAATATATTTTCTCAGAGTGCTCCAGTCTTTTTTCCATAATGGTATAGATTCTTATGGCAAGAGTTAAAATAGTACACACAACTGTCATCTGAGATCTATTCCGACGTCACAGATGAATATGAAGCGGCATTCATGAGTCAGCACGATTGGCAACATAAAACCAATGTTAACTTTAATTGCTGAGCATATCGATAGACTCTTCGAACAGCAAATTAATTCATAACAGAAATATTGCCGAGATACTTTACAACGAATCATAGTGAAATTATTGGCAAGTTTAAGAGTAGCATTTCGTGGCCACCGAAAAGACAGATTCAGATCGGCTAAGAAATTATTTAAGTTGTATAGAGCACCTGAGAGAATTCCATAGCTTTTTGCAAATTCATTTGCACGAATTTGTAAGTTTAATGGGTAGCGAAGTCGAGAAATATTTAATTTCTGAAGTTCAAGAAGCAGTTTATTACTCCGTTATTGTAGACTCTATGCACTACAGAGCTTATGTAACGTAACTTGCATTTTGGGATCTGTTGACAAAAATGGAAATAAAAAAGAATCTTTATATATATATATATTTATATATATTGAACATTACAATTCGGATTATTTAGGAAGAACAGTTCTAGAAATTTTAAGAATTATCAATTCACATAATAAACTGTAGAGCCAAACCTACGATAATACATTAAATATTGCTGGCAAATACAACGGATTGCAAGCAAGAATAAAACATGATATAAATACATCAACCTATGTACGCCGCGCTAACGGTAACTTCAGTTTAATAAGAAATTGTGCTGCCTGTACTAGCGCAGGGTACTACGTTTATTTTGTTCAAAATTTATTGGCATCTACTTGGCGATCGTGCAACAGAAATTATGCAAATATCACTGTCGGCTTAATACAGCGCCAGCATGTGCAATTAGCATGCACTTATAAATCTCATCCATGATAAAATGTTAATTACTGCTCATAACTTTCCTCATAACTTTAAAAGCGTCAGGACCATAATAGCAACACTAGAACCACTCACAACGCATGACTAAAGTTCCCAACCAAATTCTTCAACAAACTACTAAGTATAGAACATGGCATTGAAGACGGGCAGGTCATTTTTTTTGTCCAATCCAGAGAAGGATCCAACCGATCCATCGTCGTTTAGACAAATCCGCTTGCTCCTCGAGAACGGGACTCTCTGTGACAATGTGGTTAAATTACCTTCTGGCAATCCGTAATATTTTCTCGGAAGCAAAGTTCGGTTTTCGAGAGAAATGCTCACCGCGAAATGCCTTAGAACTCATAAAGCAAGAAGTAATCAATGTGAAGAACAGGGAAAAACCCCGCTGCCCTCAGTCCAGACCTGCAAAGGGCATTCGACTCCTTGTAGCGGCCTGCGATTATACAGACCTTAAACAAAGAGAATATTCCGAACAATCTCTTTCAAGTCTGTATTTCAGCAACCGGATTTTTTTATGGTACACAGTGGAGGAGGCAAATTAGTTAACAAATATACAAGAAGAGTTCTTAAAGTTAGGCAGAAGTATGTATAAGCAACAACATTGATTTGCGTGATACTTGTTTCCTAGCTCATTAGAACTACTTAAGTCTATTTTAGCCTTTTTCTCGGACTGTTGTTCGCACATTAAAAAAATCTGAGCCAAAGCTTTAGTATTTTGTTTTGTGAATTCAATGTCAATTTACCTTAAACCTAACTTAATAGTTTTCTGTTAGTTTAGATTCAACAAGTAACGGAAACTGATTTGTAACGTAAGCTACGCATCATATTAAGTTAGGAGTTTTAACAAAAGAGATCACTTAAATGTTCTTCAGAATCTGCAGTTGCTTTACTAAGACGGAGTGAAAAGTATCTGGCAGTCTCAGAAGAAACAAAGTTTAGTTAAATAATCGAATGGTTAAGACGCAAGAGAAACACGTCGACGTGGAAAATAAAGCAGGTAAATCTACAACCTTGTATTCGGCATAGATTTTGTAAAATCCCAATCGATTTCGAGGGCAAAACGGGTCCCCCTTCATCAGGAGCAAAAAAATGGTTCCCTATAATCTCAAAATAGCCTACATTTTTACTATTGTTTCCTAATCTCCTTTTTCTTTGAATATTTTTCTAAATTACTCAATTAAATAATCTTGCTTTTATTGAAAGAAATACCTGAAATAACTACTCATTGTACTATCTGCTATTATTCTAGGAAGAACTTTTAGTCTTCCTTCATTCATTAAAAATCGTATATAATTTCTTATAAGTTTAGCTTCTAAGAACTGGTTTCCGCTAAAGCTAGATGTATATGTAACAGGATGACTTGAAAAAAAAACAGTAACGGATTGGTGATGGTTCTCTGAGCTATAACTTGGACAAGCTTTGGCGTAGTTAAAGAGATGGCCCTCGAAGACAGGCGTAGCCCACACATAATTTTATTCCTTGATAATTAATGCTTAGGACACATATTATGTTTCGTTGCACATCATCATTGTGGACACGTTGTGCACCTCCCAATTTTATACAGATTATACTTTTAGAACAATGAACAATAGCTGGCAGAGGCAAGGCGAGTCAACTAGCGTCTTTATAGGAAGAGACCTGAAGCAAAAGTGCGAAATTATCCAATATAGTTATATCCAATGTAATCCAAGTCTCCCAAAGAAATCCCAAAGATGCTCTATTGGATTCGGGTCTGGAGTTGAGCTGGCCATTCCATTCACTTCATACCGTGACGCTCAAGATATTCTTCCGTTACCCGAGCTCGGTGCGGTCGCGCATTATTGTCCATCAGAAGAAATTGAGTACCAATAGCACCGGCATATGGGGAGACATATTGATCAAGGATCTCGTCTCGACATCTCACATCGGTTCCTCCATAGAAGGTCCTCCATAGAACATTTGAAGGGTCAGTGTGACTACCGAGAGAGATCCCAGCTCGTACTATTATTCCACTACCTCTGTAACTCTCTCTTTCCACAATGTGGGATTGATTGTTCTTTTGCGCTTTTCTCTCTAGATCAGACGACGACCTCAATCACTCTCCAGTGTGAACCTGAACTAGTATGTGAAGAGAAAATACGCCCATTGTTGACTGGTCCAGGAGAAGTGTTCTCTTGCCCAAGATAAACGGGCAATTCTGTGTTCTCGAGACAAGGGGACGCAAACAACTGGTCCTCTTGCATATTGTGCAAGAATCTGTGCACTGTAGTAGGTGAGATTCTTATTCCTTGTCACTAAATCATCCGCCATGAGCTGAAGCACAGCGATGCTGCTCCTCCTTCGGGCCGAAATGGCTAAATAACTGTTTTCCACAGGTGCTGTAACTGTTGAGCTGCTTGTAACATGTCTTCTAGATACAGAATCCTCGGATTCAAACTGATTCCATAGCCGGTGTACCACACTACGAGAGAAAGGGGACGTTTATCAGCATCAGCTTGTGTTATCCCCATTTCCGTTCATCCGATCTCCCACTACCTCAACGAATCGAGCAAACGACTTCTTCTGGACATCGATAGACTCTCCTGGATATTATCAACTAAACTGCCAATAAAAATTGAAGATGAACCCTCGTGAACAAAACTTGACAATTTTTGCATTGTTTCTCCATCTCTAATATACGTATTCATTTCTCCAAAATAAAAGTGATAGCTATTGTTTTAGCATACATTTTCTTAAACTCCGTTACTATCGCGCTTATAAACTGTGAATGTAAATGCCACTGACATTTTTTAATGGTGTCCTTGGAAAAAAAATTCAGTTCCTTTACTTTTGGAGGGCAGTGTATATATATTATATGCAGGGTAATTCGCTACCAGACTGAAAATCTTGCAGGGTGTGAAGGGAGTACAGAGACAACTCGGAATCACATAGGAATGCAGGTTGCAAATGCCGTAGTTGCTCGTCGTTCGCTGTCGAGTCGTTGTAGCTCTCGTTAAGCAACCAGTCTCACATAACTTTCTGTTCACGCTTGCGAAACTCATGTGATGTGGAGCATACATGTTTGGGTTACGTTCCTGGTACAACTGCAGAGCCCGTTACAATCCGCAACACCACACATGATCAGCATATCGACTAGTTCATAGTTTGAATACGCGTTCATCCTACTACCTTGGGGAACGGATAGCA
>KK118449.1:82779-106469 GCA_000611955.2 Stegodyphus mimosarum
AGCAGGATCGCTGTTCATGCAACCTTTCATTCAGCACCATCTACCGCAAGACTGCCGGGAGGAATCTTTCAGAATTCCATGTAGTGCCGCTGTCAGGCCTTCCAATGACTTATGGTCGTAATTTCGAACACCTATTGTAATATAACCTTCCAATTAAATGTTTCTGTCCCATTAATGTGTTGCTGTTGCTGTTCTTTTTCTCTGCTTCTTTGCACCATAGCTCGCAACTACGGCATTTTGTAACCCTGCATTCATATGTGATTCCGAGTCATCTCAGTACTCCCTACGTACCCTGCAAGTTTGTAGGTCTGGTAGCGAATCACCCTGTATATATTTGAAGAGTCCACAAAATGCTCGACGTAGGCTAAATTGACATTTACTGCCATTTTTTGTATTTTTTCTGGTTTTTTAATTTTAATTATGTTTGTGCTTTAAATGTTTTTTTACGTGTTTCAATTTTTTAAACGTTGATTTTCTTAAATACAAGCATTCAGTTTTTAGTTTTTTTTTGCATTATTCTTTTGAGTAATTAATTTGTTAAAATTTTATACCTTAGTAAGTGGGTATCAAATTTACTTTTAGGCTATTGCCTTTAGAATTTTTCTCTTTTTGCTAGGAACAAGTCTATCACTTACTTTTAGGCAATTGCTTTTAGAATTTTACTTCCTTAACTTGGCTTTAATCTTAATTTTGCAGCTCAATGCGCAAAATTCTTTACTAAAACGTCTCTTGTTCATCTGCTACTTTCTATCAACTATATATATATATATATATGTAAGATAAAAAATACGTAAATCAAAATTATAATTTAAATTAGCCCCTAATTCCCTTTAATTCTCTCCCTCTGTTTTAAAAATCGTAATAAATTCTCTGTAACTGGGTCATTTCTAGCTCATTCCATTTTGCATGGCCTGCGCAGCGCTGATGACGTAATAATTGGAAACTGAAACTTTCAACTCAAACAAAAACTTTTATCTTCGTGTGCTTCCATATTGGCTAACTAAGCAGTTCAGTTGCTCTCTCTTCACTGCTTGATCGCTATTTCGTTGTGCGCGCTTCCTATCGCAATACTTTCCAAAATGAAAATGTTCTTGAATAGGCACGACTAGAGTGCCAAGTGATGTGGCCACGAACATCAATCAACTGTAAAATAAAAATGAAATCAAAACCGCCTCGACTGCAAGTTTCTTTATTTTATATAGCTATTATGCATGGACGCTGCTCCGTCTTTTCCTTGCATTTTATTATTACATTTTAGTCGACAGGATGGTTACCAGTATCCCAAGACCTCGATGGAAAACTTATTCAGCTCTTCAAATCATCTTTTTATGATTAATTCAAAGGCAATGTGAGAGAAGTGAATCGTCAAATTTGTTTTTTCAGTGGTTAAAAATAACCTATCATCCTTCTGCTGTGGTACTTTTCAAGTGCTTCAAAAAATAATCACGAGTAGTGTTTACAGAATGAAAGTAATCCCTCGATAAATTCAGAAGTCGAATGTCTAGTAAAAAGGAATATCCAATTTGCTTCGGCCATCTCTCCAATATTTAGAACAAAAAAAAAAAAACAAGTACTTTAAATCATCAGTGAATTACCTCTTAGGAGATTCAGCTTTACAGTGGGTTCAAGGTTATAGTGGATCTGACTTTGTGCTTGCAAGCATGTGTGACAGAAAATTATTTGCGCTTTCGCTTTTTCTAATAGCACTTCGTCAATTGACAGCTGAAAAATTGTTATCTTTGCGTGAATTTAACTCAGGAATGAGACAAAATTATTTAATAAGTCGCGGATTCTATACTTTTCATTTTAATTTTGTTTAGAATTTCAGCAATTTGATTATGCTGTTTTGTAAAACTGTGAAATTCTTGTTCAGTGATTTTTCTAATTTTTCATGTGTCAGAAAATTAAGTAACGAATTTTAAGCTATTTAAACTAAGGTAAATAATTATATTTTTGAATTTATGTTGAAAATTTTGAATTGTTGATAATAATTTTTAAGTGAATGAAATAATTATGAAGCATTAGTATAAAATATGATAAACAAAGAGTGTTTTTCAGTAATATTATAGAAATCATAAGTAGTGTGGAATTATGTTAACTAATTTTAAAATTCACGGGTCATAATATGTTCAGATAAACTTAGAAGGCACCCACTCTTATTTTTTTTCGCATATATAATACTTTTTTTTATAATGGAGTGTGGTTAATTTTTTTATCTATTAATGGAATGTTTTAGTGCAGTTCGAAAAGGCCAGTTGCCTTTAAACAAGCAAAAGAGGCCTTTATAAGCAACTGCCAAAGTAACCCTTAACCACTCATAATATTTATTACATGAGTCAGTTTTCAGTGGATTTGCCCGTAAGATGGATATGTTCGTATTAAGAGAAAGCTGTGGGGTCTTCCAGTTTGTACAAAATTAGTAAATTAGAAATTTCGATAATAATAGTATAGTATTTCAAATGATGCTTCAAATAAAAATTTAATTAGATTATAAAATTTTGAAATTTTTTGCGATTTTGTAGTGTTAATGGATGTGTATGAAATTCTTATATTTAAAAAGTTTTAAAAGCGTTCCCTAAATAGATATAATTATGAAATTTATTTTCTTATTTTACGCTCGGCCCACCAGCGGCCGAGCGGTAAAGACGCTGAACACTGGTAATTCGGTTCGAATCCCGCGAACGGGCTAGCTGCATGGGCGTTTTCGTGGTTTTCCCCATGTGTAACGTGTATACGAGCGAGTTTCCCTTAGAAAGCCCTCCACGAAGGCATCCGTCCTCTTAGGCAGATAGCCCTCGTGTGCTTTGCCATAATTGAATAACCTATAACCTTATTTTATGCTCACAAAATTATATAGTTTATACTATTATTGTAGGGCAGTGTAGAATTTAATATATCTTTAATTTTTGTATATTTTTCATTTTATTTAACTAGCTTGAATATTTTTATGGCCATAAATTATAAGTGTAAACTTTGATAATTATACAATACCAGAGGTCAGTTACCTTTATTAAGGAACGGAGACTTCTATGTGTAATTGTATTTAAGCATCCCACAGCCATCAGCAAGTTGTCACGCTGATTTGCATTGTAGAGGATTTGCCCATTTTTATCAAAGTTTATTTTGTTATTGTACTGAATTTTGTTACGTACTATGTATTAAGTTCTCAAATCCATTCTACATTGCTTTACAATTAAGAAAATAGGGATTATTTTATAAATAATTGACTCAAACTTCATGAATCTGTAAAAGAAAATTGTGGTTTTTATATTGGGAATATCAATTATTATGAAAGACTTTCAAGCTAAGAACTGCAAAATATTATGTTTGGCATTCAAGCAAAGATTTTACAGAACTGTGAACTTTTCAGTATTTCTTGAAAAAATTAGGTGAGAAATTCAATGATTTTACAGAAAAATTAACTTGCAGACTTTCAATTTGCATTTATCGCGAAAAAAGATATTTACAAGATCTGTTATGTTAAAAAATTATTTAGGTCAAAAATCTATAATTTTGTTTTCCACTATTGTGTTTTCCTTTCTTTTGCTACTGCTGTAATGCTTTTTTCTAAAAAGGCTTTTCTGTCGCCGCGCCTTTTTCTGTTTGTAGGGGGGATATGTAAGATAAAAAATATGTAAATCAAAATTATAATTTAAATGAACCCCTAATTCCCTTTAATTCTCTCCCTCTGTTTTAAAAATCGTAATAAATTCTCTGGACTGCGTCATTTCTAGCTTATTTCATTTTGCATGGCCTGCGCAGCGCTGATGACGTAATAATTGGATACTGAAACTTTCAACTCAAAACAAAACTTTTATCTTCGTGTGCTTCCATATTGCCTAACTAAGCAGTTCACTGCTTGATCGCTAATTCGTTGTGCGCGCTTCCTATCGCAATACTTTCCAAAATGAAAATGTTCTTGAATAGGCACGACTAGAGTGCCAAGTGATGTGGCCACGAACATCAATCAACTGGAAAATAAAAATGGAATTAAAACCGCCTCGACTGTAAGTTTCTTTATTTTATATAGCTATTGTGCATAGACGCTGCTCCGTCTTTTCCTTGCATTTTATTATACTGTATATATATATATATAGTACATTGGAATACACAGATTCATACTATGGGAAATATCTCAGAAATTATTGTGACATATCATTTATGTCCCACACATTATTTTACATTCCCTTATAGAGCTGTTCATAATTTGTTCAAATGCAGGAAAAGCACTTTTAATTCGTTTGCAAAATCCGATACCTTTTAGATTCCTGAGTTTTGTGTATTTGGAAGTTTCTCACGACTACTGCCCAGCTATTTTTCTTATTAAACTGATTAAGGCAAAACATAAAAGGCTATCTGTATAAGAAAGATATAACTTCATGGATGACTTTCCAAGGAACAAGGGCTTATATTCAGGTTACACATGGAGAAAACACAAAAATACTAGTCATTCAGCCTTATTTACCCAAAATAATGGGATTTGGTTATATTTTACATTTGGCTACTAGTGGGCTTCAACTGCTATTTAGATCTTTCTTCTTTAAGCGAATAATTCTCAGCACAGAAGAAATGCTCTATAATAGTGGTTCCCAAAACTGTGCGTCACGTCGCACTGGGGAGCCGCGACATATTGTGAAAGCTTCATTATTAATTGAACCAACATTAGCGTAATAAAAAAAGTCAGAAGCTACAAATGGGTAGATACTATATACATACACTAGCGTGCAAAGCAAACATTTATGTTAATGTACTATCTTTACACTAGGTTTTACAAATTGCATCTGTAACCTTTTCAATATTATCTGTACGTTGCTTTTTATCACTTCAAGTACACACAGTCAGATTTTCATGCTTTTAAACATTTAATCCTGCTAAAAGTAGCAACAAATCAAAAATTTCCTAAGGTTGCACTTTATTTCAGGACAAGGATTTTAACAACACGTTTTAGAATAATCAGTGCTGATACCAGTAACGATAAGCTCAATACATGTAACTGATGTTTCCAAAGATTTTTAAATTATCAGACTTTCCTGAAATTTCATTGAATTTGATATGCAAGTTTTTTTGTATTTCTTCACTTTTTTGTATATAAAAAGTTCTTTCTGTTTAGAATTTATTTTAATTTACAGCCAAATACTCACATTTCGTAATTGCAAGTTTATAAGATTAAAAATGGGAGCATTAAAAGTAAAACACAGATCTCATAAATTTCCTCGGAAAAAACTTTTTTTTTAATCTGATGAAAGTGAGAATAATTTGGGAGGCAATAGAAGAGTCTGTAAAAATCATTTCTTGGAAAATATACTTGGGTCAAAAGCAAATCTTAAATTTAAATCGCTCGCAATTTTCCTTTTAAAAAAACACTTGATCGAAATCCAATTTAACTAATCCTTCATTGCAGAGCAAGATTAAAAAAATTTCCACTTTGGGATCAAACAGTGTTTCCGAATTCCTAGGAAACAACGTCTTTTCTCACGCATCCACGCTCTGGCTAAGGAAAATTCTTCTCCATCGTAAAAGCAGTAAACATCCCTGATGTTTACTGAAATCAAACCCTCTAAAAATAATTAAAAATTCTGTCGTTTAAAGGGATTTCGTTATACAGTAACGTTATAGCATCTAATTTGGCATAGCTTCCGAAAATTTTAGAAAGAGAGGAATCTTAAAAAGTGAATGTCTTCTTAAAATGATCTATGGCAACTTCTTCAGCTTCTTTACTTCTATACAGTTCATAGGGATCTTTAATTATAATGCTTTCCAACTTCCAAGGTTTCGTTAAATGTCACTACGCCTTAGTAGTGTAACAGCTGCTAAAGAATCTCTAGCAGTTTCTGATTTTCCCATCAAAACCCATCCCAGATGAGTTTCTGCCAATGTTAGTCTAGAATGTAATTTGCGAATTTTTCTAGTATAAAGTTCTCCAGAAAAATCCGCCCCAATTAAATTTTAAAAAAAATTAAAATTTCAATGGGCGTGTTACTTCTATTTACATCCATGATAGTAATGCCCGCTTTTCTCAGTTCTTCAGTAAATAATCCATTCGAAACGCTAGGTATATTTCCACAAATAATTTTATGATCTAGGACAAATAGTTCATAACGAAAGCTTGCATGTAAATTGAAAAATTTAATGTGAAAACACTCAGGATCTGTGAGGGTTCTTTCACCTCCGAAAACAATGTGAGTTAATATGTAGCATTCATTATTTTAATTAACCAAATTATTTCTAGTTTGAACTTTCCTATCGAATTCTCAAAGTTTCAGTTGCTGCCCGAATTTAGCGCGAGTGAGATATTTATGCAAATCGCATATATCTGTTAGCAGTTAAAAGGCAGGAGTTAACGAGGGGAAAAACAGTGCCTTGGATTTATCGCCGTAAGGCTGTGCGCGCCAAGATTTCCTCTGTCTACTGAAAGTTCGCCTTTATAGGCATTTGAAATTACTAGTGTTTGCTAGTGAAATTCGCATTGTTGCATTTCACTAAGAGTAAGCTTCCCTCGCCGTCCTACGTAGAATTAAGTTAGGGAATTGAATTTGTTAACACACTTTATTTTAATATTATTTTAGTTCAGCCCAAGTAGTGGCTTACTCTCAATTTGAAGAGTTGTAAATATTTGAATTAAAGGGTCACTTTTAAACCCTCCTTCTGACTTTGTAGTTTCTGCAACACTAAAGGACATAGCCTAGATCTGCTCACTGTCCTCCACATAAGGTTTCACAGTTTATGCTCACGAAAAAGGTCAAGAGATTGAAGGAGAAACCTTACAAATATAGTAGAACTGTGAGGAGTTAATTTAAGTTCTTTAGCAGTAAACTTTAGAATGTACGATCTCTGTGAGGCAGAATCAATCAAGGGCTCAGAATCAATCAAGGCTCACAGGGGGCGTTTCTTTCCATCTGCAATCACTCCCACTAGCAGAGTTTGAAGATAAATTTCACAGGGGCAACAGCACTTATTAGGTAAAACATTATCTTCTTCATCTTTAACTTTAGGAGGTATCTTTTGAATAATTTGTTACTCATTCGGGGGAAGAGTCTTTGGCTTTTATTTAAATTCCAAGCACAGTATAATACAATGCCTTTTATCACATAACATACAGCGAACCTTACTTTTATAGTATTTTGATACATGATAGGTAATACATATGATTATTTTGATATATGGTAGGATATATGGTATCAAACAGGTAAAACAGCACTTTTGTTTTTTAACAAGTCTAATTTTTCTTCGTATGTTAGTTTTTGACAGTAAAAACAGTCCTTGCTTTGATGGGTTTTGTCACAAAACACACATTTAATTTTAAAACCTGCCTTAGAACTGCCAACAAACAGATTATTTGTTGTGGGAACGGCAATCTTAGACTCTTGGCACTTTTGTTTTCTAAAACCAGAGTCATTTTGTTTTATACCTGATTTTGCCAGATTAATACGCACCTTCCCCTCTACTTCTGTTCTAAGGAATAATAGAAGTTGAGTCAGTTTATCACTGTACTATTTATAATCTTCACTTAAAGAATGCTTAGTTAGCCAAACAGGCAATATTTCCTCTGGAATGCATGACTCTACCAGAGGAAATAGCATAGCAGCATACTTGTCCGAAGTCATTCCTATTGATTCAAGAGATCTTAAATGTAACTCTAATTTATCATACAACTGCATTATGTTAGTTTTAGATTTCATATTAGTAACATTTTTTACTACTAGTTCCAATAATTCCCTAACATAAAACTATTAACAGTTCTTCATGACCGAATCTGTTCTGCAAACTTTCTACTGCTTTTAAATAATTCTCGGCACTTGGGGGTTAACTATCAATTATTTCTTTGGCCCTTGTTCCTGAAGTCATACATTGAATTATATATTGGAATTTATGCCCTGACTCCATATGTTTATCTTCGTGAATTCCGCTGAATTGGCTCCAGAAGGACAACCAATCTTTAACTTCTCCCTCGAATTTTATAAGTTCAATCTTGGGAAGTTTGAGTTTCGATTTCTCAACATTCGAAATTATAGATTCTTGATAGGAAATTACATTTTGTAAAATAGAATTCGCGCGTACTCTTGAGTCATCACATTTTTCTTTATACTGTTCAACTGCTTCGTACTCATTATTATATGCATCACTTTTCGTTTCATCGGCTAACAAAGACCCTAAAATTTACTCTAGATTTTATTCTTTCTAATGAAGCGAGTTTAACTTCAATAACCTATTTTTTAACTGTTTTCCCTTCAAAAAGAGTTACTAAATTACTATGCATTTTAATAAATGATGCCTTTAATGGTAGTCTTTTTCTTACTAAAACATGCATCGTTTGCATTTGTTATGAACTAATAGTTACTAAATATTTTCAGCAAATGCAAATGTCGTCCAGACGGTTTAGTGGTTAGAGAAGCCTACTACGGTACCGAAGCGCCCGGGCTCAAATCCCGGAGAAGACATGGATGTTTGTAAATGTATAGTGTTGGTGCAGCATGGCGGCACTTTAAATATGCGGCGAACCGAAAGTCCTCTCGTGTGGATTGGTGGGAGACTCCTGGATCCCTCCCGGAGTACTCTCCCTCAAAACTGGGTATGGAAAATAGAAATCCGACCTGTCTTCGGAGTAGGCTCTAGCAACCATTTTTCCATGTAACAATGGACATAACAACAACAATAACAAATATACATATGACTAACCTTTTACAGGCTTCAATCCCGTCCGGATTTTTCCCCAAATTTTGGATAAAACAAAAGAAATTCAAACTGTTTCTTTTGAGAACTCCATTCAACTTTTAACAACAGAACTAAAAATATTTTCGAAAGAAACTTATTCTAAAGATATATTAACAATGTTGCCATTCAAGAGCAACATAACTCAAGACACAAACGATAACAAATAGGTGGCTCTTTTAATCCCGTTAATAATGCAACAGTTAAACATCATGGTTGGTGAGCCTGCTGGAAAGATGCTTTTAAAAGTGCATTTGTCTAATAACACAATTAGTGGAAGAATAAAACATATGGTGGAGGATATCAACGATCAATTAATTGAAAAAAATAAAGGAGTGGAATTTGGATTACAGCTAGATGAGGATACGGATAATAATATTGATGCTTATTCGATACGCTATGTACGGTTTGTAGATGGTAATAATATTAAAGACCTGTTTTGTAAAACTATTACTGCAGGAGTAAAGGCTTAGGACCTGTTTGAGATTCTTGATACATATCTGAAAATAATTTGAATTGTCTTACTGCGTTGGTATCGGTATTCATGCAGCTCGCTTCATATGTGGCTGCTATGGAGGATTGTAGGCACTTATTCCAAGCAAATCACCAAATGCATTGTGGACCCATTGCAATATTCAAAGACTTTGTTCTATTTGTTCTTGCGTCAAAGCATCTGAGTCCTGCACATAATCAGTTGTTAGAATGCATGGGAATGTGGTAAATTTTGTAAAATTTCATCCATTGCAAGGGAGGTTTATCAAAAAATTGTGTGAGAGGGAGCCGAATTACAGCAGTTCACGGCTCTCCCATAGTATGTTTTATCATGTACCTTTTAATTGCAGCAAGACTTTTGTTGCAACTTTTATAGTATAGAGGGCGCTGTTACGCCAAACGAATATTGTGTTTACATTATGTAATTGTTCGTTCGCCGTTGCGATGCTGCTGTATTACAGTATATCTTGTTGGTGTTTTATTAAAATATAAACCAAAAATGTCGTCATCAATTTTGTGTACCAAACAGGATCAATTAACCCCCGATGTGTAAACTCGTCGAAACAAAGGTAGCATGCGTATCAGAATTGTCAATTGTTGTCTTCGCCTTTGGAATTTCGCATTCTTTTCGTAGTTGGTTCGTAATATGTGGTGACATCGTCGGGAACGTCTCTTGGTGGGGTCAGTAAATAGTTTTGTTGAAAATTTGTTTGAATAGAATATTTCGTAATTGTTGAAGTTTTGAAGTAGTAAAGTTATTTGATGTCGTTGATCTTGTTTTGGTTAAAAATATGAAACTTTCGTTTTCGAATACTGAATGTTTGCATTTATGTTTAGAAAGTTCGAATGTATTTGTAAGAATCTGCTGTATTTTCTTAGAATTTGGTGTTAATGCTGAAAGTGTGATTTGTTGTTGAAAATTACAATTTGTTTTCTTAGAATTCTGTAATTAGAATTTATTTATTGTTAAAGTATTCGAAGGGTAAAATTTGTTGCTAGAAATTGTGAAAATGGCTAAATTGTTAAAGCTGCTAAGCGTGACACACATCGAGAACAAACTCTAAAGTTAGTAGAAAAAATAAACAAATATTTGAATGAATTGGATATCGACATAGATGTATGTGATTCATATTTAGAACAGTTGAATAGTAAAATCGAAATTGTTAACATACTAAATACTGACATTGATGAATTGTTGAAGGAAGGAAGCGAAATTAAGGACGAAATTAGTTCGGCAGATGATTATAACGAAAAAATAATACCAGTTAATGTAAGATTGCAAAACAAAATTAAATCAATCGGAAAGGTTCCATATCAGTCATGTGAACAAACATTAAACCCAGAAAATATTCATGTAGAAAATAAAACTGTGCATTTAGAAAACAGAACTAAACTCCCTAAACTTTCGCTTCCTCGATTCTATGGTGAACCTTCAGAATATTTAGATTTTTGGAATCAGTTTGAGAATTCTGTGCATAATAATTCTAATTTGACTGATGTTGACAAATTTTGCTATTTAAAGTCTTTATTAGGTGGTAGAGCCCTTGCTAGCATTAAAGGCTTCTCAATTACTCCAGAAAACTATAAACAGGCTGTTAAATTAATTTCCGAAACATTTGGACAAAGAGACATTTTAATAAATGCTCACTTGTCAAATTTATTAAATCTAACTCCCTTAAAAAATGCTTCTAACAATCAGGCTCTTCTGAACCTTTATTTTGAAGCCCAAACTCAAATTAGATGTTTAGAGGAATTGAATGTCAAATCGGAAACATACACAACAATGCTGACTAACATAATACTAAAAAATCTGCCAGGAGAACTGGCTCTTGAATTTTCGAAGCAGAATATAAATAATTGTCATGATTTACGGGAATTGATGAAGTTTTTACATAATGCCATAAGTGCAAGAGAAAAAGCGTTCCGTATTAATTCCAATAATGTATCTTCATATAATAATTTTAATTCTAACCTACACAAACAAAATAATTTTCGAAACCAGAAACGGAATTTCCCTCGGAGTCATAGCAATCAACACGCGTCAGTAACAGAATTCATGGCGAAAACTTCACAAGTATGTTTATTTTGCGGTCAAGGTCACTGTAAGACTGAATGTGAAAATATGACGGTGCAACAAAAAAGGGATAAATTAATTAAGGAAAAGAGATGTTTGTTGTGTTGTAACACAAATTGTTTTGTGAAAAAATGTAATGCTAAACAGTGTTCTTTCTGCTCTGGCAGACATGCCAAAGCTATTTGTTTTAAATTTGAAAACTCTAGCAAATGTAAATCTAATTCGAATCCAGAAGATGAAAAACCAAAGGAAGTGGAAATTCAGCCTACTATTTCGAATTCAGTTGTAAATGATAGGAATGTAATTTTATTGCAGTGTGTGAAGACAGAAATTATTGGTCGTAAATCATCAGATATAATTATTGCAATGTTTGATAATGGGAGTGAAAAGAGTTTTATTAAAAGAAATGTATCTATGAAGTTGGGATTAAAATGTCTAGGGTCAGAAACATTAAAGATTTATTCGTTTGGAGCAAAGGATCCTTGGTTGCAAACTTGTCGCAGAGTGGAAGTGAAATTGCGAAATATCTTGGACGGAAATGAAGTTGTAATACAGGCTTTGGAAACAGATGAAATTTCGAGGGCTACGATTAATTTGCCGAATGAGAGTACGAGGGCTGAAATGGAAGCTAAGGGATTCACTTTAACGTGGGGATATAATCAAGCGTTCGATGAGAATGAAATTTCCTTGTTGATAGGTTCAGATTTTTATTGGAATTTGACAACGGGTTTTGAAAGATTAAATACGTCATTGGTAGTTGTAAACACTGAACTTGGATGGTCCTTGCAAGGAAATTGTGATGATCTAAGTAAGACTGCTGCTGTAAACGTAGTGTTGGGTGATCAAAGCACTGTATCAGCCGAACTCAGGCGTTTCTGGGAACTAGAAAGTTTAGGTATTACAAACAAAGAAACGGAGTGTTTGACTTTAGTGGAACAAAAAATACTTGAGGAATTTAATAACTCTGTTGGGTTCGTAGATGGAAGATATTGTGTAAAGTTGGCGTGGAAACCAGGTATGCAGGAGAAATTGGCGAATAATAGGGAAGTGGCTCGGAAACGTTTCGAAGGTCTGGTTAGGAGATTTAGAAATGATATAGCTTTTTTTGAGGATTACAGAAAGGTAATTGATGATTATCGTAAGGAAGGTATCATTGAGAACTCGTCGTCAGATATCGAATTGTCATGTTTTAAGCAGTCATTCTACTTACCCCACAATGCGGTCATTCGCGAGGACAAATCTACTAGTCGACTTAGAATCGTGTTTGATGGTTCTTCTCATGAAGGAGGACAACTTTCGATTAATAACTGTTTATTCAAAGGACTAAATTTATATCCAAATCTATTTGAAATGATCTTAAAATTTTGGCAAAATACAATCGCCTTCACAGCCGATATAAAGCAAGCATATCTACAAATTTTGATCGATCCTAATGACAGAAAATTTACTAGGTTCTTTTGGACTGATGATATCGGTTCTAGTGCATATCAAGAAATGAACTTTAGTAGAGTTTTATTTGAGCTGAAACCAAGTCCATATTTATTAGCTGCAACTCTGAAATATCCTTTTGATAAATGTAAACAGGAATTTCCCGATACTTGCAAATTATTGTCAGAATGTTTTTATGTCGGTGATTTGGTTGGAGGTGAAGAAGACTTGCAAGTGGCTTTGAAGATAACTACTGAAAGTGTGGAAATTCTCAAAAGAGATAGCATGATATTACGAAAATGGAAAACTAATTCCCTGAAACTTCGTGAGCTGAGGAAGGATGCTGAGGTCAACATCGATCAGGAGAAGAGCTCAGGTACGGGACTTAACTCACCATCCAAGGTGTTGGGTCTATTTTGGGGCCCAGATGCGGACAGTATATCTTTCAACGTGAAAGAACTATCAAAGTTTATCAAGAACGGAACTGCTTCGAAAAGGTTTATTCTTCGAGTAGTGGGTCATATTTATGATCCTATCGGATTTTTAGGGCCTTTCATCATAAACTTGAAGTGCATTCTACAAGAACTATGGACTCATGATATGGACTGGGACGACAAACTTCCATCGTCACTGGATCACAAGTAGCAGTTGTGGTGCAGTGAAGTCGAACACACTTAGAAGATGTCATGATTCCTAGATGTTATTTGTCAAATTTGAACTGTAAATTTATTTCATTTGAAATTCATTCTTTTTCATATACTTCTCTTTTAGCCGTGCTGTATTTAAGAGCTATAGCTGAAGATGGAAGGATAAGTACTAGTTTTATTTGTTCTAAAAGTCGTGTAGCTCCTCTGAAAGGTCTTACATTACCAAGACTAGAATTAATGGGAGCTTTGTTATCCGCAAGATTAGCCCGTCAAGTAAGTAGATGTTTAAAATTTAATACATCTAGTTATTTTTGGACCGACTCGATGATTACATTATGTTGGATTAAGGGACAATCCAGTAAATACAAAACTTTTGTAAAAAATAGAATAGAAGAAATTCAATCTTTATCAGATATCAACAATTGGGCTCATTGCCCTGGAAAAGGTAACCCTGCAGATATCCTGTCCAAAGGAATTTCTGTAGCAAATTTAGCTTCGAACCAGCTTTGGTGGCACGGTCCACCGTGGCTCAGTCAGTCATCTGAATATTGGCCAACTGAAAGGGAAAACTTAAAATCTACAGACGTAGACTTAGAACTAGAAACGGAATTTGAAAAAACAGTGCAAAATAAATGTTTGGTAGAAAATTCTGAATTTATTTTAGATTTAAGGAAATATAGTTGTTTGTTAAAAGTACTAAGAATAACTGCACTTGTTAAACGGTTTGTTAATAAACTTCAAAAACGACAAACAGTTGCAGGTCCCCTCACAGCTGAAGAACTTCAAAATGCAGAACTAGACTGGATAAAACATGAGCAAAACATTGAGTTTAACCTAGAATTACAGAACATTAAAAACGGTAAGTCGATTCCTAAAGAATCTCCACTTTCGAATTTAGCCCCATTTCTCGACAGTTGTGGTATATTGCGCCTTACGCGCCTTGGTGGGGTGGATTTTATGAAAGGCTTATGAAAAGCATTAAAGAACCTTTAAGAAAGGTTCTCGGAAAGGCTCTTCTTAACTTTGAAGAAATGATGACTATTCTGTCAGAAATTGAGTTCTAAATCACAGACCTCTTACTTTTGTCCACAATGAAATAAAAGAGCCGCAAGCTCTCAAACCTGCCCATTTCTTGTTTCCAGGGCAAGAAAATGTTTCTTATCCTGTACATTTCGCCGACCTTTTCAGGAATGAACCATTTAACAGGCAGACTTTGACTAGGAGAAAATTGTATCAAACTAACCTTTTGAAACAAAATTGGAAAAAATGGAAGGAGAATTATCTCTTTGAATTATGTTCTGCGCACACTTTTCTAAATTCATCTCCTGAAAGGAATCTTAAAAAGCGTGAGTTTGTATTGCTGGAGGGGTCGACGAAATCAAAATTATTATGGCCACTTGGAATTATAGAAGAAGTTTATAAAGGTAGAGATGGGTATGTGCGTTCATGTTTGATTCGTACTTCTCAAGGACTTTATCGAAGACCCGTCCAACTGATCTATCCTTTTGAAGTTTAACAGTTATGTAAATTATGTGTTTGTATCATATAGTATTAATTTGTAATATAATTTTCAGTATTGATTTGTGATTATATGAACATTTATTATTGATGTGTAAATTTAGTGTATTCTTAACAGAGTACAGGTGGGGTGTGTTGCAACTTTTATAGTATAGAGGGCGCTGTTACGCCAAACGAATATTGTGTTTACATTATGTAATTGTTCGTTCGCCGTTGCGATGCTGCTGTATTACAGCATATTTTGTTGGTGTTTTATTAAAATATAAACCAAAAATGTCGTCCTCAATTTTGTGTACCAAACAGGATCAATTAACCACCGATGTGTAAACTCGTCGAAACAAAGGTAGCATTCGTATCAGAATTGTCAATTGTTGTCTTCGCCTTTGGAATTTTGCATTCTTTTCGTAGTTGGTTCGTAACAACTTTTTTTTTACTTTTCTTAGAGGATACAAAGATGCAGAAGATTTTGCTGATGCCGATGTTTTAATAAAACTAGCTTATTTATGCGACATTTCTGAAAAGCTGAATTCTTTTTGTCTCTCTCTGCAGGGAAAAAACATGCATCTTTTGAACTCAACGAAAAAGATATCAGATTTTATTTACGAAAAAAAAAAACTCAAACTATGGAGAAGAAAATTGAATGAAAATGCTGGCAAAGATTATTTTTTAATATTGTAGCAATTTTGACGTCAAATGAACTTGACCTTTCTCAAGATATAAAAACTATGTTTGAAGGACACTTATCACGGCTAATTATCTGGTTTGAGAAATACTTTCAAATTGAAAATTTCGATAGGTTTGCATGAATTCAAGATGCATTTAACAATAGTGCTCCGTCTGAATTTACTTTTGCAGAAGAGAATCTCATCGAGTTATCTTGCGACAACAGTTTGAAAACAAAATTTGCCAGAACGGAATTGACAGAATTTTGGATTTCAATAAAGAGTAAATATCCCCGCCTAAATGATAAGGCTCAGCTGATTTTAATTCCATTTTCGACGTCGTATTTGTGCGAATTGGTTTTCCGGCAATCGCTCTAAAAGCAAGTATAGAGCAAAAATAAAAAGCAAGTATAGTGCAAAAATTAACATGCATTAGCGTATAAAAAACAAGTATAGAGCAAAAATTAACATGGGAAATGAAATGAGCGTGTCCTATTTATCTTCACGATTTGAGAAAATATGCAGTGATTTACAGCCTCATCTATCATACTGATTATTAATTTAATGTTAATAAAGTAAAAAAAATTAAATAATGAAAATACATGAGTTTTATTTTTTTATCTTTTACATATGATTAGTCATACTTTTACTTAGGGTAGGACGCAGTGGAAAAAATTTGATTGAAAAAAGGCGCTGCGACTAGGAAAAGTTTAGGAACCACTGTTCTATACAGTAATTGCCAAACCCTGACATGTAGACCACAGTTTTGCATATACATTTATTTTAATTGTCTCCCTTCAATTTGTCCAACGGAAAAATTTCAGTTACACACAGTAAGCTGCAGAGTGTCGGCTGCGATGCAATAGTCCTCTTTCATCACTGTTTTGAAAATTCATTCATTAATGAAGTCAAAAATTACTTAGAAGACTAAAAATCTGTGCTTTAAAGTTCTCGTAATTCTCAGTAATGCTCTAGGACATGGTACTGAAGCCCTGAGATTGCATCCAAATGCAGAGGTTTTATTCCTTCCACCGAACGCCACTTTCTTAACCAATGAATCAGGAAATCATAAAAACATTCAAATCCTATCACGTCAGGCATGTTTACATCTCTGCAAATAAAGCACTAGACTGAAGAAACCACATGATACTAACGGCATTTGGGAAGCAATTCTGTGATGTACATTTTAAAATAACTGTAACTGCGTTCATGTGATGTATATTTAAAGTCTGTCTGTCTATTGCCGCACGTGTTGTTGTGTTGGTTTAGTGTCATGTGAACCTTTTGAATAAATAATTTTTTTAAGCTATACTCATTAGTTGAGGTTACTATGAAAGTACTGAAGTACTTAAGTAGAACATATTAAGCAAGAAGTTACATGGTGTCAGAAGTAAAATGGAATTTAGACTACCTGCTCCACTGACATTCTCCGTCGTAAATGTTAAAGAACAATGGAAAAAATGGAAGCAACAGCTAGAAAACTATTTACTTGCAACGGAGAAGGAAGCCCAAGCCAGATAAGACTAAAATTGCAATTCTTTTCAATTTACTCGGTATTGAAGGACTCGAAATATATAACACGTTTCGATTTGAGCCACCTGAGAAAAAAGAGAAGTACGAAGAGGTCTTGAAGTCTTTTGAAGATTATTGTTCGCCATGGCAGAATGTCGTATATGAACGTTACAAATTTTTTTCGTGTATCCAGCAAGAAGGACAAGCAATTGAATGTTATGTCACCCAGTTAAAGACTTTAGCTTCAACTTGTGAATTTGCTGAACAAGAAAATGGATTAATTCGTGACCGTATTGTATTAGGCATTCGCGATAGGAGTCTGACCGAACGTTTTCTTCGAGAATCTAATCTGGGATTAGAAAAAGCTATAGAAATAGTCCGTGCCGCTGAAACGAGCAGAGAGCAACTTCGGAACATGAAAGATGATCCAGCGACTGTGAGGAAATATAGAAAACTGCAGCATTAATCAAAACAGTCAGTGCCACCGAAGTTGTCGTCGCAGCAGAAGCAATTAACACTAGAATATGACTGCAAGAAGTGCGGAAGAAGGCACAAATATCGGGACTGTCCAGCTTTTGGAAAGATGTGTGCGAAATACGAAGAACCGCTTTGCCGCGAAGTGTCCCAAGAACATTTATGAAGTTGGAATACCAAAAAAAAGAACTTATGGTATATAAAGAACATTGTGTATTTGTTGACTTTGTAATGATAGATCCACCAGTAAATTTGCATAGTAAATTTAAAATAAGTATGAAATCATTCAATGAGCTAACAAATTCTATTTATGAAGCAAATAAGGATATTCACGAGGTAAGTGAAACAAGGGTGAAAAGTATTACAATGCGTGTAAATAATACGTTTTTCAATGTTGATTTTAAGTTAGATACTGGTGCAGAAGTGATTATTTTACCTTTATATGTTTTAAATAATTAAAGCCTTAACTTAATGAAACTGATTTATTCTTAACTGCATATGGTAATTTTAAGTTAAAACCATAAGGTACTCTTATAATTAACTGTTCAACTGAAAGGCTTAAGAATGTACCTTTACAATTTTATGTTGTTGATGTAAGATCTAAGCCAATATTAGGGTTAACAGCTTGTCTGAATTAAAGTTAATTGAAAGGATTGATTCCTTAAAGTGTAATATCGTTAGTAAAATGATTTAACTGCTCAGTATGAAGATCTATTTACAGGTACAGGGCAATTTCCTGATGAACCATATCATATAACCCTTAAAGATGATGCAATACCAGTAATGCACCCCCCAAGACGTGTTCCTCAGGCTTTACAGCCTAAATTAAAAGATACTTTAGTTAAACTTGAAAGAGAAGGAATAGTATCGAACGTAAATAAACCAACTGATTGGGTTCAAAGTTTGGTTATAGTTGAAAAACCTAATGGGAGGCTTAGATTATGCTTGGATCCTAGAGATCTAAATAAAGTAATTAAAAGGAAACACTATCAAATTCCTTCTCCAGATGGTATAATTAGTAGGTTAGGTAAAAAAGTATTTTCAGTTGTAGATTTGAAAAGTGGATTTTGGCATGTACCGCTAGATGAAACTAGTTCTGAACTATGTACATTTAATACCCCTTATGGAAGATATAAATTTAATAAAATGCCATTTGGAATATCCTCCGCCCCAGAAATATTTCAGAAGAGAAACCAAAAATTATTTAGTGATATGGAGTGTGTAGAATTTTATTTTGATGATATCATAATTAGAGGATCTGACGAGGTTACCCATGATATAATTATCTCTAAACTTCTTGAAAGAGCTAGATCTCAAAATATAAAATTTAATCCTGATAAATTACAATATAGGGTACCGGAAGTCAAATATGTAGGCCGAATTATTTCTTAGTCAGGTATAAAAGCCCATCCTAGTCATATTAAAGCAATTACTGATATGCCAATACCCAAATCAAAAACTGAAGTAAGGAGGTGGTTAGGAATGTTAAATTTTCTGTCTAAATTCATACCTAATGTATCCAACGTTACTACTCCTTTCAGAGAAATCATTCAAGAAAAGGTAGAATTTAATTGGGGAGGGACTCAGAATCATTTAACAACATTAAACAACTGCTAACTAAAGCTCCAATTTTAAACGTTTTCAGTGGTAATGAGGATATAATTATACAGTGTGATAGTTCGAAGGATGGCCTAGGATCGTGTCTAATTCAAAAGGGTAAGCATGTATCATTTGTGTCTCGCAGCCTGACTAACAGTGAAAAAAACTATGCACAGATCAAAAAAGAGCTATTAGCCATAGTATTTTCTTTTGAAAAGTATCACAATCTTGTTTATGGACGAAACGCCACAGTACAAAGTCATCATAAGCCCTTAATGGCAATTATTAAGAAATCATTGCATAAAATCTCTTCTAGAATGCAAAGGATGATCTTAAAATTACTTTTGAGATAAATTATGTTCCAGGAAATCAAATGTTTTTAGCTGACACTTTGTCACGTGCATAACCTGTGAATGAAACTATTAGTGATAATCCTGAAATGTTAAATGTTGTACACATTATTTCAAAATATTTCCCTATGAGGGAAAGAAGAGTGGTGCAGTTTAGAAAAGAAACTAAATCAGGTCCAGATTTGCAAATAGTTCTGAAATATATTAAAGAGGGTTGGTCTAAATGTTACAAAAAAGTAGATAGTATAAAAACATACTTTAAAGTTAAAAATGATCTTTATATTAATGACGAATTGTTATTTATTAATGAAAAAATAGTTGTACCTTATAGTTTGAGGAAAGATATGTTGCAGTTAATTCATGAAGCGCATTTTGGAATTGAGAAATATAAAAATAGAGCTCGTGGAATTTTTTACTGACCAGGTATGACAAATGACATTGAGCAGCTTGTTTCCAAATGCGAAATATGTGACAAATTCAGAAATAGAAATCAAAAAGAACCTCTAATGCAACATGAAGTTCCAAATAAACCATTCGAAAAAAATTGTCCTTGACATCTTGCAATTTGGTAATCAAAATTACTCAGTAGTTGTCGATTATTACTCTAGATGGATTGAAATTTCTAACATAAAAGATAGACAGCAAATGAAGTTATGATAAAGTTAAAATGCATCTTTGCCAGGTATGGTATTGCAAATGAAGTCGTTTGTGACAATAATCCCTGTAATAGCTACTTATTTAAGAAATTTGCTGAGGATTGGGATTTCGAACTTAAATTTAGTAACCCCAGATATCCTCCAAGTAACGGGCTGGCTGACAAAGCTGTGGGAATAGTGAAAATATCTTAAGAAAAGTGCAAGATGTAAGTGTAGGTTTAATGGAATATCGAAATACCCCAATTAGTGGAATAAATTTGTCTCCTGCCCAACTTTTATTTAATAAAAGATTAAGGACAAAATTACCTATCAGTAATAAATTGTTAAATACTAAAGTAAGCAAACTTTATTCTAAATTTCGTGCACTTTAAGCTAGACAAAAATATTATTATGATAGAACTGCACAGAAATTGCCCAAGTTAAAACCTGGAGATAGCATAACCTTGTTAAACTTTAGAACTGGGCAATGGGATAAAGATGAAATAATTTCAAAACATAAAGCTCCTAGATCCTATACTGTAGGAAATTCAAATGGAGAAATATTACGAAGAAACAGACGCCATATAAAATTTTCAAAATCACCTTACAAATTTAATAATGATTATGATGATATATTAGTAGATGAAGAGAAAAATTCAAATGGAAGCCCTGATAATCTTTCTATGCCTATTAATATAGGAAATCAACACAACATTTTGCCCAATAATACAATAACAAGAAGTGGACTGTTGATTAGACAACCTTCAAAGTATAGAGACTTGCATTTGAGACTTGGCTGTTACAATGGAAAATTCAAGTCAATGTATCCAAAACGCAGGCAGTCCTACTCACGAAAAAGAGGAAAATTCGCAAAAACCTGGTGTTCTACAATACTCCAATTCCCTGGGCCAAGCAGGTCCCGTACTTGGGGGTGATCCTCCACAAAACTCTTTCATGGGCCCCACATATACACTCTATTATTCAAACGTTTCGGGTGCGTAAAGTGAGGGGTAGTACTCTACCCCCTAATTGCTCGAAACAGCGTTTTATCTATCGACAATAAGTTACTCATTTATAAATCCATTCTGCGTCCACTTTTGTGTTATGCCTGCCCGGTATGGGCATATTCTAGAAAAAGTTATCGAATGAGGCTCCAAGCCGCCCAGAGCAGTACACTGCGTCAAATTGCTGACTCTGAGTGGTACGTTAGGAATTCTTATTTACATGATGAGTTAGGGGTCGAAGTATTAAGGACCCACTATTATAAAATTGCCAAAAAATTTCATCAGCGGCAAAGTGCTATCTCCAACCCGGCAATTAAAATTGTCGATTATGACTTTAATGATCTTAATAACATGTATCGTCCGCTTGCTATTCTCAACACTTGGATTATGTAATCTTGTCATATTCTACTACTTGTACATGTTTTATGTTTATTTTCTTTTGATTTACGAATTGTAATTACTTATATACCCTGTCAATTAATATTCACTCCTTTTGCAGCATCTCTACTTCTGTATTGTGCTTGTGTGTTGCATCAGTTACTCGGATTATGAGCTTGATCTGATTTGCATATAACCTTTGTCTCTTAGTTTCAGCTATCTAAGCCACGGACTCGAACAGCTCCACACATTTTAGGCACATTTACACTTTACATTAGTTATTAATGCTCAAGTAAATTCTAATCACCCCACTACAATATTTTCAGTTGTTACTTTTTATGAATTTCATTCGGTGATTTTACGTCACTGTTAGGAACACCACAACATATTCTACATGGGGTAGGGCCTTCGGCCCAGGGACCCAGGTGTACGGACACCACTCCACTCCACCAGGGTATAGAGACTTTGTCATGAAATAAAATAATGCAGTATATTGTTATATCATCTTTATATACATTTTTTATTGTATTGCATATTGTGAATGTACTTGTATTGATATTATCTGTCTTTTTTATTAATTGTTTATAAACTGGAGGAAGGGATGTGATGTATATTTTAAAATAACTGTAACTGCGTTTATGTGATGTATATTTGAAATAACTGTAACCGCGTTCAGTCGGTCTGTCTGTCTATTGCCGTACGTGTTACTGTGTTGGTTTAGTGTCATGTGAACCTTTTGAATAAATACTTAATTTTATTAAACCACGCTCATTAGTTGAGATTACTATGAAAGTACTGAAGTACTTAACTAGAACATATTAAGCAAGAAGTTACAAATTCAACATAAGGCACTGCATAGAAATGACTCATTTGGGAACAAGTCGATTCATCAACAATGAATCCTTGCTGGTATCAGCACTGACCGGAATTCGTCAACAATTTTAAAAGGTTTCCATCGATTGAGAATGAAGCTGAGGAAATCGTACAAAGTGTAAAAGCAAGAGGAAACAAAAGAAATCAAAGCACTAGTCGAGAATGATCATTAAATTACAAAAGAAGATTTGGATGAGCATGTAATATAAGTTAACGGGGGGTGAAAGCAACGATAGTGAAGTAGATAAAGAGTATTTAACATACAAAAGGTTAAACGAATAGTTAAAAAAGACACAGGAACTAATTACGTAATGAAGACTGACCCAAATGAAGAAAGAAGAGGCCAGTTTATGTTAGGTATTGAAAGATTTTGCATTCCTTACTACAAAACGTATTATGAATTCAGTCTTATTCTGAAAGCGAAAATCACCAACTACCTAAGCAATAATTCTATCAGATACTTACTTCTTAAGCAGTAATAGAAATCCTTTTGAGTAATGTTTGCTTCAATTTTCCCTTTCAATTATAATATTTAGGTTTGTATAAATTATACATACTTTATTAATCTGAACTATATCTAACCCTTATTTTCCGTATTAAATTCAACTTTGCGAAACATGATTTTACCATATGCACAATGTACTAACGACACCCGGGTTCGACAAGGGTTTACTATCTGTCATACACATGATATCACTAAATTATATATTACAAGATGAAAATTTTGCTAATCATGTAATAGCTAGTGATAAAACGATAGATGTTGGATAGGTATGTCGTTATGGATAGGCGTGGAAAATTTTCACTGAATAGAAATGACATTCATTTGTGACTGAACATTTTACATGCCGTTTCACAGGTTAAAAGTGTATAAGCCTTTTCTTCCATTCAGAAACATTGTGAAAGGATATGTCATGTTTTAACACGTTAATTGTAGTTATTTTCTCAACTGAAATATGGTTCGGAAGAATTCATGTTTCATTTCGATCCACCTGTTTGAAAGACTAAGGTACAGTACTACCGAATGATAAATTTCCATGATATAGGACAATGACTCAATATTGTTCAGATGACCACAAAGGTCTCTTGAACTTTGACCGTCTTAACGGATGGGCCCTTGCCGGGTAGCCGCATGCGAATCCATTTAGATTTAATTTCTAGCGGTGGTTGGTGTAGGGGGCTTTAGAACACCGGTTTGTCAGAGGGCTCATAAAGCAGTAAAGACGATACTGTCTTACACCCTGTGATTTTTTGCTTTGCAGATGTGCTTAAGGCAGCCTTCATGTGCTCTTACTGCTTGTAATATTAGATCTCCAGGCCGTTTGGTGACTATCA
>KK118449.1:115944-142003 GCA_000611955.2 Stegodyphus mimosarum
TTGCTCAAAAACATGTCCTTTATTTGGGCCATGTTGTAGGCCAAGGGTACCGGAAACCGTCGGAAATTAAGACCAAAGCTATAAGAGATTTCCCAACACCCAAGACTAAAACGGATATAAGAGCATTTTTGGGATTAGCGGGCTACTATAGCCGTTATATTCCGATGTACTCAGCAATCGCCGCTCCGTTGACGGATCTTTTAAAAGAAAAGTCAGTAAAGGGTGATATTCTGTGGAATGCTGAGAGTGAAAAAGCTTTCACGGAATTAAAAGAGAAATTAACAAGTTACCCAGTTTTATATGCACCCGATTTTACTCTTCCCTTTATTCTACAAACCGACGCATCTGATTATGGTATGGGAGTTGTATTAACACAGCTCACTAGTAACGGAGAAGAACATCCCATTATATTTCTGAGCAAGAAATTCTCCGAGGTAGAGAAAAAGTACTGCACCACTGAAAAGGAATGCGCCAGCATAGTGTTTGGTATAAAGAAACTTCACTATTATCTAGACGGGCAAGACTTTATTGTGCAAACTGATCATAATCCTCTAACTTGGTTACGAACTAATGCCAGTAATAATCCTCGCTTAATGCGTTGGGCTCTGGCTCTTCAGCCATACAATTTCACAATTATTCATCGTTCGGGGAAACTCAATAAAAATGCTGATGCTCTAAGCCGAAAAACTTGATATTATATTGATTTTATATTTTTTACTGTCTTGTATGGTTCTTCTGTAAATCTATATAAGTAAAAGAATGCATATTGTGTAATATTTGTCTAAAAAGGAGTAAGCTCTGTTTTGTCTGAATGTAATTAGTCATTAGTATTTTTTGTACACTAAGTATGTTATATTATTTGTACACTGCCCTCAATATAATTTCATGTTTAATCCATGGTACTTACACCTGTTTGATGTAAAAATGTGTGTTTACTATAATTTATTTTATTAACAGTATGGTGAACTCTAATGGTGGTAATTATGGTCCAGAAGAGCCCCCCCCTTGGGGAGGGAAGGAAGCTGTGACAAACTGTAACAGCAAATGAATCATTAGGAAAACAACCAGCTGGTTATTATTAGAGACTTCCTCTTTCGGACTAACTTAAAGAAACTCATTTTTAGAGCCCAGGTGTAAACGATCGCCAAGGGAGATGTCCTGAATGCTAATGGGTCTCTATCCCCTAATGCTTTTATGATGCCGACTTGTTCACGGCTGTTCGCTGCTCTTTTGTGAGAAGAGACGAAGCAGTGGAGTTGAATGGACATGTAGTCAGAGAAGGCTGCGGGAAACTCGCTTTTTCCCTTCTGTAAGATATAGCTATGTAACGATTTACGCTATTTATCCTGTATTTAACAACGAATGAATTTGTTGTTAAGTTTTAAATAAATTAAAAAAGACAATCCTGTCTTGCTATTTTTCCATAAAAGCTCGGAAATGTTACAATAGCCCTTTTAGTTTACCACTACTTGGCAAATCCATACCAAAAAGCTGGTCACCAAGGAGGTCTCTGAACCCTCACTGTTCCACATTCTATGTAAATACCCCCATATCCTTATTCAACATTTTGAAAGTTTGGGTTGATACACTTCAGAAACTGAGAGCTTTCAGAAGTCAAATAGTACATCTTTTGTAATATTTTAAAAAGATAATTTTATGCCAGTTAAAGCTATTTCCTTCTCTGTTTGAAAATCTGGATTGTACTGTGAAATTAACACTATAAGTGAGACTTGTGGTTTCTACACTTTGGTTCATAATTTGTACCATGTGTCATAATTACGGTTTTTCGTGTTTAGTCCATAATTAGTAACAAAAGTCAGCCTCATAGTCACCCTAAAATGTGCAAGCATGAAGGCGGACAGTTATAGTTGAATTAAGGTAAATCTACGGAATACTTACCTGAAAACATGATATGAATACATCCTTTCACGCGAGTGGAAAAGGCACAACTTATCTACTTATCTAAATGTTGAATCTCATGAAATTAATGGTTTACAAACATATAAGCTTTTTTTTAATCCATTTTAAATTATTTCTGAGACTTAAACCAAAGTCTTGAGATATTAAATTTTCCATGCACTTTTAAGAATTCATAATTAAAAACTGCCAGTATTATTCAAAACTTTATTACATACGTTTCTACAATATAAAAAGTAAATGCACATTTGTATTAAACGTTTAAAAAGTTAACAATCACAGGTAACATCACACTTTGTTTCAAATAATGACTACGTACATTAAATATATGAATCAATTATACAACTTAATTATATAAAGATGACTAAGAAGAAATGCAACAGGTGAAAGTCTAAAATACACGCACTTTCACAGCTGCTTAGTTTGGCGGCCATCAGAATAAATGCAGTATTTCTGATGTTTCAAAAAAATATATATATATATATATATTTATATATATGCATTTAATTTGAATAACAATAAAGACCTTGAAAACATTTCTTAATGAATACAATCCTGCAAGTGATGAGTACAATCTTAAAATACACTGTACAATTCTTAGAATTATGTGTGAATTTTCCATATACTTTTAAGAATTTTTAATTAAAACTGCCAGCAGTATTCAAAACTTTATGAAAGAAAATATAAATGAAATTATAAAAGAAATACAATGCCTAATTTAACGAAAACAAATTGTAAAGGACATTTTATAAAAAAAAAGAGATTCAATTTTCTACTGTCATGAAACACACATACTCAAAACTTCAAATATGGAAATCATAACAAGCATTAGGAAAAAGGACTACAGAATGTTAAAACTAATCAGCTAATGAGTTAAACTAAACATCTGATCCCCAGTATACACCTGCACTTTTCTTTTAAAAGCAAACACTAGATGTAAAGCCAATTTAAGTGAGCCATATCTGCATAAATCGAAGACTAGATGCAATCTTAAGTAATAACGTTTAAGTAACATGCACATTTATGGAAAGGTATGTAAGTATGCAGATGGGGGAGGACACAGTACATATAAAGACAAATAAGATGGCTTAGGTTCAGAAATCAGTTATAATTATTTTATAAGAAGATAAAGTCATGCACCCTTAAATGCTTAATTTAGCAACACTTTTTTAATTCCTGAAATATAGCAAGTTTAAATGAAACCAAAATTAAGTAACAATGCAGTTATTTTGATCTAACAAACTGTATTGTGCTCACGCTAATCGGCTACAGCACATTCACATAACATAACCAAATACTGATTAAGACTACTACAGGTATTCAATGGAACAAAATTGAAAAAGGATTTTAAATTATTATAACAAGCCTCCTTCATTTCAAATGTTACATATTTGAAATAAATATTCAGCAGTTCTCTTAAACCTAATTTAATCTCTCAATGAATAAACACTTTTAAATTTGTACAACAGGAAAATCAACAATATTAAACATATGCATAAAATCATAAATTCAAGTTTAGTTATTTATTTTGACTACAAAGTTAAACCAAACATTAAGATGTAGCAAATTTAGCATATAACAAAAATAAAGTTTACTAATAAACAACAAACTGTTTATAATTAGACTGTCCAGACAGTTTGACAAATTCACTGAATTTGATGAAGTTTTTTAACAGCATTCACCTTCCTAAATACAACTTTCACAGTACAACTTGTTTCAAACATGTAAAAATAGATACATATTTGCCTAAAAAGTATTTGCACTATGCCCATAAATCAGACAAAAAACTAGGACTTCATATTTCATTGTTTCTAATCAAAACTGAATTACAATATATTCCAGTGCATATTCTTTCAGTCAATAATTTAAATTCTACAGAAAGACCAATCAAAGTAATTTACATAACAAGAAGAAGAAAGCATCCAATAAAGTTTGAAGTAAATTGTGAACTCGCACATTATGAGAAATTGAATGAAATTATATTAAGGTAATGAATTAAATAGATATAAAAATTTAAGGCACAAGTATACTTTTACAATGAGAAGAAAAATGTTACAATTTAATATATTACCTTTAAAAATTAAAACTGATAACAGCTGACCTAAAAAAAAGAATTTGATACAACTACCTGCAGCACATTAAACAGCTCAACAAAGTTAAAACCTATATACTTAACAACAGAATGCACATTTGTACAACACTATAAGAAGTGAATGCACATTCGTATTAAACACGTGAAAGCTAACAATCAGAGGTAGCATCACTCTTTGGTTTAAAAAATGACCATACACATTAAATATATGAATCAGTTATACAAATAAATATAAAAAGATGACTAAGAAGAAACACATCTGAAATGCATTAACTTTCAGAGCTGCTTGGTTTATTGGGGAGTTTCTCAATGAATATAATACTGCAAGTGATGAGAAGTCTTCAAATACACTGTACAATTCTTTGAATTACGTGTGAATTTTCCATGAAGTTTTAAGGATTTTTAATTAAAAACTACCAGAAATATTCAAAACTTTATGAAAGAAAATATACAATGAAATTATAAAAGGAATACAATGTGTAATTCAATGCAAACAAATTGTAAAGCACATTTATAAAAAAATGAGAAACTTCAAATATGGAAATCATAACAAGCATCAGGAAAAGGACTGCAGAATGTCAGGACTAATCAGCTAATGATTTAAATTATACATCTGATCTCAAGTCTAGACCACTGCTTTTCTTTTATAATCAAACACTAGATAATACTAATATGTAACATGCCCCAAATGAAAAGGCAATTACTTACACGAAAAATTATACAACCACTAAGCGGTAAAATCCAAAACCATCAAACTTGTAAAGCTCTCATTTTCAGGCTCAAAACAAACATTTAAAATAAATTTTAATTACAAATAAGCTTTCATCAATATACTTTAATTCAATAAAAGCAATACACTTTGAGCTGAAGAATGTATCAAATCAGCACAAAACTCATTGACTTACAAAGCCAATTTAAGTATGACACATCTGCATAAACTGAGGACTAGAAGTAATGTTAAGTAATAACATTTAAGTAACATGCATATTTATAGACAGGTGCATAAGTATGCAGATCGGCTGAACACAGTACATATAAAGAGAAGTAAGCTGGCTAAGTTCAGAAATCAGTTATAATTATGTTATAAGAAGATAAAATCAAGCACCTTTAAATGCTTAATTTAGTAACACTTTTAAGTCCTGAAATATAGCAAGTTTAAATGAAACCAAAATTAAGTAACAATTCAATTATTTTAATCTAAGAAACTGTAGTGTGCTCATGCTAATCGGCTGTAGCACATTCACATATGATAACCAAATACTGATTAAAATTACTGCAAATATTCAACACAACAAAACTGAAAACGGCTTTTTTAAATTAATATAACAAGATTCCTTCATTTTAAATGTTACATATATGAAATAAATATTCTGCAGTCCTCTTAAACCTGATTTGACATGTAATCTCTTGAGGAATAAACTTTTAAACTTGTACACAAAAATCAAACATAGAAAAGAAGATCTGCATTAAATCATAAATACAAGTTTAGTTATTTATTTTAACTACAAAGTTAAAACTAACACTCAGATGAAACAATTTTGGCATATAACAAAAATAAACAACAAAACTGTTTATAATTACTAAATTGTCCTCACAATTTGAGAAATTCACTCTGATGGCATCTTTTAACAGCATTCACATTCCTAAATATAAACTTTTACAGTACAAATACAACTCATTTCATGTAAAAATAGATACATATTTTGGCTAAAAAGTATCTATCATATTTGGCTAAAAAGTATCTATCATATTTGGCTAAAAAATATCACTTCATATTTCACTGCTTGCCAATCAAAACTGAATTACAATCTATTAAAGTACATATTTTTTTCAGTTAATAATTTAAATCCTACAGAAAAAGCCAATCAAAATAATTTACATAACAAAAGGAAGAGAGCATCTAATAAAACTTGAAGTTAATTGTGAACTAGTGCATTGTAAGAAATTAAATTATGTTAAGGTAATGACTCAAATAATTATTAAAATTTAAGGCACAAGTATGCTTTTACAATGAAAAGAAAAATGTTACAGTTTAAAATCCTACTTTTCAAAATTAAAAGTAATAAAGCTGACCTAAAAAAAAAGAGATCAGTATAACTACTGCAGCACACTAACAGCTCAACAAAGTTAAAACCTATATAGTTAACAATATAGGAAGTGAATGTATGTTTGTATAAAAAGTACATGTGTATAATAAGTGAATGGACATTTGTACAACAATATAAAATGTGAATGAGTGTTTGTATTAAACATGTGAAAAATTCATAATCAAAGGTAACATCACTCTTTGTTTTGAAAAATGACCATGTACATTAAATATATGAATCAGTTATACAACTAAGTATAAAAAGATCATTGAGAAGAAACACGACTTGTGAATATGTAAAATGTATGAATTTTCACAGCTCCTGGGAAATTATGCATTTGATTTCAATAACAATAAAGACCTTACGTGATCAGTTACACACAATATTTAAAAATTTAGACTTCTGCTCCAAATAAATGCATATAAAAGGTTACTTACTAAATAGTTAGTTCTACTTGAACAGTAGAAGCTAATAACAACATGTATATCTTAAGTATCAAAATGCTTTAATGCAAGACAAGAAAATGAAATAAAATGGAATACACAAAAATACCAATTGAAGAAGATTACACAGTAATTTAAATAGCAAGTTCCTCAAATTCTTTATGTCCTGTAGCATTAACATGAGCTCTTGCTTCTTTGTCTCCATGTAACAGAGCATTGCAAGCAGGACAATACAAAGTAAAAATGATTTTCATTTCTTGAGCTACTTCTAGGGCCATTTGCAGAGCAGCATCATCAGAAGCTAGAAAAATTGTCCACCACAGATTATTTCGTTCATAGAGTAGGGGGTCATAATGTTTGTCATCATATATGAGAAATGCTCTATTAGTGTAATTTTTATGCTCACCAAAACGATTCATTGCCAAGCTGAAACAATCAATTACAATAATTTCCATCTCTAAATATTCACTTAAGATTGCTAATTCAATAGCACCTTGACAGTGGTCGGGATTCATTATCCAATGACAATATTCTTCATTTGTCATACCCAAGAAGTCAGTGGTGTATCTTCCAGGATTTCTGCTAACTGCTTGGGCTATAATTCTTGGTATTTCAATGCTTTGTAAATCAATTCTAAGACCATTAGAAAGAATGAAATGAATACTTGTAAGCAGACTGGAATTATTATCTGGTACATGACATGACATCATAATACCAGATTCAGTCTCGTGATTTAGTTGAGCTGCAAAGAAATTCCTGGATATAAAGAATCTGTCTTCTACAACAGACATTGTTGGAATCTCACCAGTTACGATATCACAAGAAGGCATGATTATTTTACCTAATCTTGAAGCTTTGCCTTCATTTACAGCTTCAGATTTCGCAAATTTACTCATAGCCATTTTCGTCTTAAGATGTGTAACCTAAAAAAAAAGAAAAAAATCACATACAAACCTTACTTATAAAACATATGCATTAAAGCATAACAAACTAATACTGCATCCAAATAAATGTTGATTGACATAAAATACAACAAACATAGTGTGAACAAAGACATTCATTTGTTTCTAAATATTTGGGGAATACAACTAACTACAGTTATGAGTGTAATACCCAGCAAGTATTGCCATACAAGATCAGAACAGCTCTAGCACTCCTAATGGTGAAATTCAGAAGTTCGCAATATTATCTAAAAAACTATGAAAGTTACAGGAAAACATCAATTACAAAATTGTATTACACTACTGATTTAATATGAAAAACATACAGTGCACACATGAATAATAAATAATAGCCTGTACAGCTTGAAATGTCTAAATCAACAGTTCTCAACTTTTGACTAACGCATACCATCTAAACAAAAATTTAAAAAAAACTTTAGTATCTTTTCAATTTCTCAATAGAAATACTAAAAAACAAAAAGTCATATTTTGCTATTTGCACAAGTTACTGGTAATTTGTGTTAAATATGCACACATTAAAATATTAGATTAAAAATTGGTTATTTTAATTATCAAAATTTAAGTTATAATGCCTTAATTCTAAAATTTAGTGCGAATTTGGACCTATTTAAGAGAAATCAATTTCTTCATGCATTATCTCATTTCACTTAGTTTTCACCATAAATTAGAGTCCATGTTTAATTTCGTTCTGTATTTATTCTTCAAATATAACATGGAAGAAAATCCTTGTTCACACAAATAGGTTCTGCAAAAAGGCAATAAAAATTTTATAACTTTATTTGAAATGCCTTTAAATTCTTTTTTTGGGTTCAATCAAAAGTTAACAACGGTGTTATTTTTTACATCTTCAGTTAGAATTCAATCACAGGAAGTTTCTATCAATTGTTACTTGTCTTCACAAGATTTTTTAATTTAATAGTTAAAAATACTTTGTTTCTTTATGTACCACCTATTTTTCTCTTGCGTACCAACGGTTGAGAATTGCTGGTCTAAATGATACACATTTTGGTTACGAGAAACTGAAAATGTTTTCCAGAAGTGAAATGGAAATCTTTTCAGTGCTAATGTCAGATCTGAGATCAAATAATGGAGGTATGCAAATGAAACATGTGATCTTTTACTTCAATTAGGAAATAAAAACAGAAACCAAAATATACTCTTGTCAACACTAAGGGGCTTGTCTTGGCTTATCTAGACTAAATTGTCTTGACTAAGAGGTGCAAAAATGGAGACTTTCCCTCATAAACAATAGTGTACAATGATGTCCCTGTATAACTAACGCCAATAGAGCATTATAATAAAAATTTTTAAGTTTCCTATCAGTGTTCCAAATCTTAAACCAAAATATTTTATTACAACGTAATTGATTAAATAAAACTGTATGTCTTCCATAAATAATTCAGCACACCTACAAAAGGGGAAGGAGGATTTTAAAACAAAATTTAATGTTTCTCATTATTTAATCTCAACTTTTCTTTATTGTTAGTACAGTTAAAAATAGGATATTCACTTTTACATATCACACTTAGAGGTAAACAGTGCCAGGGGTTTCCACATACCAACGTTACCTAAATTTTCTATATTTTAGTATCAGTTAGCACCTAGCAATATACCATCAACAATACCACCCATACTCTTTGAAAGGCATTGCAGGTACAGGTGAGAGAAACCAGAATTTTATCATTGGTCATACAGGTAGTCTGTATAAATATGCAGCTTTACTCAAATTTTTATGGAGAATACTCTTGGGGGACACTTCCAGGGTCTCCCACCTTTCTTCCCTATTATGAAGCCATTTGAGAGGATTATTAGCTCAATAATATTTTGAGTGGACCGAAGCCAAGAAGACATAACATACTTATAAACATCCTACCTTTCTCTATATCTAAACACAAAGGACCGTCCATACTACAGCCAGCATCATTAACCACTATACTGGCCAGGCACTTCAGGAGATACTGTTGGTGATGAATTGCTAAATACAGGTCAGTAACAAAAGTACTCTCCCCACAGCCCTGAAGTAGCCAAGTAGTAAGATTACTGAACACTCGCAACTTAATCCAGATTTAAAATCCTGGACAATGGAGTGGCTGAAGGGACTATAGTTTATCTCATGAGTCTTATGAATATGAACAAGTGTTTTTTTAGAAAGTCCTCCACTTAGACAAATAACCATAATGTGGTTTGCATATTCAATCTCAGACTTCTCCACTTTTGAAACCCACATACATGTACCAGCAATTTATGCATACAAATAACTGCTTGGATTTAACAGAGGGGTTAAAAAAGGAGATTTCTAGAAAGAAACAAATAACTTGAATAATTTGCTATTATGGATAAATATATATAATTATGCAATAAGAAAAGCACTTTAAACAGTTTTTCTAACTCTTAACATTCTCCAAGTTTTGCATCTAAACCATCCCATTACAACTGAACTTGAATTTTGTACCTGTTTTTCTCATTTAACTCACTATGTACTTAAAACATTCTTTATGTTCTATTCTCATGTCTAAATGTTGGAATATCTGCAGAAAAAAATTACAGCAGAAATAGAATATTGTGCTACAAAATCACTGAAGGGAATAAGTGTTTTGAATGAAAACAAAATAATAAAATTTGCTTATATAGATTTATTGATATTTGAGATATAATAAAACATAAAATATACATGTAATAAATAATTGCAATTAAAGTCATTAACCTTCCCCCAAAATCACGTAACTTTGCCAACTGCCTGTACTACTATGTAATCATCCTCTAAATTGGCTTTGCTTCAGTGGTTGGCCTGGTTGACAGTAATCATGTGAATTCAAATGGGAAAAAAAAACATTTCCAGAAATTGTTTTGACTCCATGTTGGTTATTCTAAAGAAAATATTCTGAAATATATGGCATCTTGTTTTATGAAATCTTGTACTACAAGCTGCCCAACAGATTTTGAGAAACATTTAGCCTGTAAAATCATACTTAAAAGTTTTCATATAAATCAGACATGGCCAAACTGTAGCTTGTGAGGTAACAGGCATAGCTTTGTTTTCAAAGAGAACTGTAGTATGATTCATTATAGATATGAACACTATGACACGTTTTTAAATAAGAGTAATTTAAATTGCATTATGCAGATAGCATTTTTAAAACATACCCTTTAAGCTAGTTGTCAGAGTAACAAACATGAAACAGTTCCATTTATACGATAGCTTGACCTTGGATAGGTTGTATTTAGAAAATATAGGGACTACTGGAAGCAGGGATGTGGATAAAACCGTCTTCAAAAACTTAGCAGAAGAAACATTTGAAGAAGGGATTTGGGTCTGACTGACAAAGGCTATCCAATACATTAAATTGTAAAACTATTGTTACTTTTATAGCTTTCAATGGTCCGTATCCGGTCCATTCTTTCCTTGCCATTTAGTTAGCTATCTGCCTTAGAGGTGCTTCTCTCTGGAAGTGCAGAAACAAGAGAAAAAAAAATCTTTTTCTTACATTAGGCCTAACAAGATGAAAAGTAAGAAAAATCTAGCTTTTCAAGAATTTGCATTGTTGTTCAAATATTTATTTGCTTTCATTATTAATTAATTTTATGCTAATTACAGAGATATTACATAAACAAATATATATCATTTCAGATATTAAAATAAATAAAAAAAACTAGCACAAAAATATTAAAAAAGTTAGTTTTGAAAAACAGCATTGTAAATTTCATTGTTTGAAATACAGTGTAGTTTGTTCTACATCCATCCAGTGCAATTTCAGCTAAGAGACCATATCCTTTTAAAATTATGTAATAAAATAGTAAAAACCAATGGGTGATTAACTGAATCAAAAAAATTACATTAATTACTTTGTAGTCTTCTGGAAGACTATGGAGAAAACTCCAATTTCCTAAAGTTTTAAAATAAAATTTCATTCATCTTTAACCACATTGATTTGTAAACTACCAAAATCTGGTTCTACATTGCTCATATTTATCAAATATGTTTTAGATGTAATATAATACTGCTATTACTACTGTAACAACTGTAAATAGTGTTCAGCTCAAAAAAGTCCTCCAAAGAGGAATCTCTCCTCCTAAACAGAAAGCCTTTGTATGTTCTTATACCATAACCCAAACAATCTAATTCAAATATGTGTTCAATTGTCTTTGAATAGATTCTTTTGCACGTAAATTTGCATCAGAAGTAAATTTAATGTAATAAATTAATTATATGTGCAAGGGATACATATTTAATAGTAACAATAGCTGCATACGTTCCCATGTATGTTTTAAAGAAGAAAATACAACATTTTTTATTTTGTTTTTAGATGTATATACACAAGAAATGTAATTTTATACATAAAGATACCAAGGATGAAATTTCATTTATATGTTATTACACTTACTTCCCATTATCTATTTCTTTTACATACTAATGCACTTGTTTATGTGAACTAAATTGATACTAACTACACACATGTAATATTTTAACGTAAGTACACACGTGGTGCATTTTGTACACCAAATACACAAACAAAAATAAGCTAAATAAGAACAGATATTTATACTATATGATTTAATAACCAAAACTTCTCATAAAACTAATAAAAATTCTTTGAATAAAAGCAAAATACAAAGTACAAGGCAACCAAAAATGTTCTTGCTATTTTGGACAGTCAGAAAAAAAAAGTCATAAAACAAATGATAATCACCACTAATCCTCAAAGTAATCCCCAAGTGCCTTTTACCAATGAGTGGCTAGCTGTGCATTGCCATCGTGGGAAAGCTTAGGAGTCTTGGATGCAAAGAAGTTTCGAGGTATGGCCAGTTGTTGAAGGATTTCCCACAAAGATGGGTTATCCAGGAATGGAAAAGGTGGTAGTCTGTTGGCACGATGTCTGAGGAATATAGTGGAAGGGGTAGAGTTTCCAAGCCCAGTTGCTGGAGGGTGTCCCTTGCCTCCCTAGACACATGCGTCCTCACATTGTCATGGAGGAGTACACCCTTATGACTGACCAATGCTGGCTTTACATGCATCAGTGTCTGATGCACACGTTCCAACTGCTGCGAGTACAGGCCTGCCGTAATAGTTTGGCCCACTGGCAGGAGCTCATAGCCAACTTGGCGATTAGTCCACCAGATACAGAGTATGATCTTGCGTGGGTGGAAAGTCTCACAGTGTGAGGCACAGGGTCCCATGGTGACAACCAATGTCTGAAAAGTGTAGGTGTGTCATACTGGACCCACTTTTCATCGCTGGTGAGTACTCAATCAATATGGATGCATTGCGGTGCCAAGTAAGCAATGACAAACAGGCAGAGACACACTGTTGCATTTTTGCATCGGAAGTGAGTGGGGTACCCACTTGCTCAGCATGTATGCCTTTCCTACGCGGTGCAAATGGAGTCTGATCATTTCATCAGATACCTGGAAATGAACAGCAAGCTCACCACATGTTTGACTACTGTCACTCTCTATGGCTGCTCTCAGGCCTCATTGTCCAGCGCTTGTGGCCGACCACTGCATGGTGCATTACTAAGAGACATATCCCCTGACCTGAACTTCTGGAACAATTGCCTAGCGGTTTGTTCATTAACGGCATCATCCTCAAAGGCCCAGCAAATTTCGCGACTTGATTTTGCTGCTGACAGGCCCACTTTAAAATCATACAGCAAACAACTCCGAACGAGCACCTTCCGACACATCCATTTCAATCAGTCGCTGTATGAGTTCTGCTTGAAGTACCGATGCTTCATCAGTCATATAATTTGCAACGTGCTTTTATACTCCTAGTCAATGTCCGGACTCCTATCCTAACCACTCCATCGCCAGGTTTGGTGACTATTTTTACGTTGGGGTTCACTCTTCCAATGGCATATCAGAAACAGCAAGAACTTTTTTGGTTACCTTGTATAAAATATTAAACATGAATTTTTGCCACCAACCATATTAAACCTCATCTATAATGTCCCCCCTTACAGTTGCACTCCCAACAAGCAATTACTGTAATTGCATGTTCTTTGCACACAAACATTGCATATGATCTTGTCACCCTATTTTTCTATCTTCTGCAACAAAAACACCTACCAATATTTTTGCTGGTGATTGATCTTCTATTTGGTCTTCTTAGAAAAACCTTTAATATCGGGAAGAAAAGTCTTTACTTCTTCTCTTTCTGCAAAGTGTGGCTTCATCAGTCATATAATTTTTTTAGAAAAAGACTCCTAAATTTTTGGCCATCATTAATGTGCATTGGGTTATAGAAAATTTGGCTGTTTATTCCAGCTGTATTTACCAATTGGAAAAATATTACTAATGGAAACCTCCTTGTTTCCCTGGATACATCTGCTCATTTTATCCACTGTATCTACCTCTCCTTTACTGAAACTTGTAGTCCATTAAAAAAAGATCTAATAATATTATTTTATTGATTTTAATAGAATTTATTGATTGCAGTCAGCATTCTGCATTATTATATGCAATCGATTCAAATTTACTGACATCATAAAGTGTGATAATTAAATAGCTACAGATGTAGAAACAACATGAAAAATGTAATAATAAATTAGGATGTAATTTGATTAATTATAATTTCCTCATTAAAATTTTGAATGATTTATTTTAAAATTGCAACAGAAATAAACATCAAAATATTTATGCAATTTAATATTAACACAATAGAATTAAAGCAGATTTAATGAAGCACCTAATAGCACCAAATTTTAATTTATGATTAAATGCACCAATATATCAATAGAAGTCATGTGATCATTGCTGATTGTTAGCAAGCATAAATTTATAAAGTTCTTTTAATTAGTTACGGAAAGTACTTGACATATATCTGCTTTACAAGAAAGCTTTTCATGAAGGAGATTCAAACGGAAAGTATCCCAGTTTATGAAATACAAATACCCATGAAACTACTTTAAGCCTCTTAAAATCTAACCCTGGATAAAACTACCAAAGTTGTAAGTTAAATCGAGTAACAACAGTACGCTGTAAATATCAGGAGTTATTCATGTTTAATATCAAGTTTATGAGTGTACATTAAATCATCATTAAGTTTCTCTTTGATTATTTAAAATTTTATTATGAATAATTTAATGTGTACTGCTCTGAATAATAAAAACAGAATGCAGTGTCTTAGAACTAGCAGAAGACCAATAAAATAGTCTAGACCAGTAATCTGACCAGAGTTGAAATTCTGATGAATTGATTGGATACATAAGCATTTTCATAACTTTCCTGATGTATGAATGAGAAAACAGGCTTCATTTTCCTTTGAAAACTAGCTACGAATGAACCTCTCTCCTTAAGTAGGTAGCTGATGTATGTTTCACCGTATTTGGTTTATGATATTAAATCTGCATTTCCGACCATATTAAATTGCCTACAAAATTTTTTAAATTATCCTTTGAAGTATATACAAAATGCTGAGTAATTTTTAATAGCTTTAATTTATTATTAATTGAAAAAATGAAAAATTTCATTTATTACACTATTTACTTCCTTCAGAACGGATATTTTTTTAACAAAATGATCATTTATAGCACTAATATTAAAAGTATATGTTTCAAATCTTTGTGATGGCAAAGGCTTTTATTGAGGGATCAAGTATCTTGGAAAAAAAATTACTTAGTTTTGAGATCGATAAACGAATGAAACAAAAGGTATGTTTATTGGGACAGCTGCAAAAATCTGATACAGAAGTTTCACATTTAGTTACAAAAGTTGCCAATAGGTGGCACTGTATGTTGTATTACCAAGAAGTCCTTATAAAGAGTGATCTGAAGTCTAGAGTGATCAGTCTGCAGACAGCTTCACTGTTAAAACGTAAAAGGACATTAGGGTATCAAAGGATGAGCATGAAATCATGTATTCCATGGAACAACATGTTTTCCTGGTACTCGAATTTCACAGGTTATATTACAGTCCTAGGGCAACAATGCGCAACAAGTCTAGAGCGATCAATCTGGCAGCTCCACTGTTAGAACATGAAAGGACATTAGGATACTGAAGGATGTGCATGGAATTCTGTATTCCATAGAACAATGTGTTTTTCTGGTACTCAAATTTCACAGGTTAAATTACAGTCCTACGGCAACAAAGTGCAGTTTCAGTCCTGATTTAATGTTTCAAAAGCTCCTGCTTCGAAAACTATTCGTGTGCTTTTCGATAAATGTCAACGAACAGGAAGCATGGCTGATGAGTTAGTGGGGAATGTTGGTCCCAGACACTCTGTAGTTACTCCTGAAAATGCTGCGACAGTTTCTACACTATTCAGCAAAACCCGAGGACTCCATCTGAAGACTTGCAGCCTTAATGCGATCCACCATGCACAGAATACTGAGAAACAGGCTACACATGTTTCCGTTCAAGATCCAATGTCACCAAGCCATTCCCATTCGAGCTGTGCAACAGTGAGGAGACTTTGCAAACAAAATGCTCACAATGATTGATGATGAGAGATTCGATGTTGGCTGCATATGGTTCACAGACGAAGCATATTTTCACCTGAATGGTGTTGTGAACAAACAAAACTGGTGATTTTGGGTTACTGAAAACCCCATTTCTGTGAAGCAAAACCACTACATTTCCTCCAAAATTACCATTTTGATTGCAGTATCCAACAAAGGTGTTATTGGCCCCTTCTTGAAAGAAACGATCACTTCTGAGTGTTACGTTGAAATATTGGAACAATTTGTCACTATACTGTTAGCATTGGAGGACTGACCAGGCACATCATGGTTCATGCCCGATGGGGCCCGACCACACTGCAGTTTCAATTCCTTGAGGAATACTTCGGGGAAAAGAAAGAGTTATTGCTTTGGGCAATTCCAAATTTACTGGAACAGGCATACTAACCTGATCTTACCCCTTGAGACTATTTTCTGTGAGACACTGTCTTCCAGAAGAAGCCTGCAATACTGGAAGAGCTTGAAGAGTCAAACTGTGAGACATGCATCCATTTCTGTTGAAAAACTATGGAAGGTAAGTTAAAATTTCGTTCTTCATTTGCACCACCTCCGTACTGCTAAAGGTGGACATTTTGAAAAGATTACGATCTGATTGCAACGACAGCTTGCAGAGGACATGTTTGTTACATTTTTCTAGAATGTACTGCGACTACACCGCCATCTATTGGCAACTTTTCTAACTAAATGTGAAACTTCTGTGTTAGACTTTTACAGTTGTCGCAATATAGATACCTTTTGTTTCATTCTTCTAGCAATCTTTGTTTTCGAGTTATTTAACACTTATGACCTTAGTGCTTTGGTCTTCATGTTAGTTCTATAAATCACAACAGGCATTTTTATAATTTCAAAAAGTTTGGTAAAATGACACTGTCTTAAAGCAATTTTTATATCTGGATGGCAATATCTGCTATCACGGGCTGTCCCATCACATTTGCTTTTAATATTTATAGAAGAATACATATGAATTGAAAATGAAGATAATTTTTTTATTTTTTAGTGAATTCTTTCTTTCAAATAAAAAAATTTTACATTATTGTGAAGATTCCCATGTTGACTTTGGTTTATTGCTAGAAGTTGGCAATTAGAATCAAACAAGAAATTAAAGAGTATTATAGGCTTACAAAGGCAAAAGTGGTAAAATTACATTGACTGAAAAATGACACTTTTACATCTCCTGTTCTATTTTAAGAACTTATGAACTTCAACTTGCATATTTTCAATCTTGAAAGTGTGACTTAGGACATACATCAGACTTATATATAGTGTTCTAAAATATGTACACTGAAGAGCCAAAACATTATTACCATCTGCTCAGTAAAGTGTTGTGTGACCTTTGGCCTGCAAAACAGTTGCATCTCGCCTTGGCATGGATGCCACAAGTTCTTGGTAGATGAAGTCAAATGTCTAAGCGGCGGTCATGCAAAGTCGAGATATTCCAACATGGTAGTACTAAAGTGTTCGAGCTCTATGCTGCTGCTCCATCACATCCCAAATGTGCTCTATCGTGTTAAGATTCAGTGAGTTAGGAAGCCAGGACATTAATTCCAACTACGCTCCTTGAGCAACTTGAACACAGTTCGAGCCTTGTGATATGCTATAAGATTCCATTTCCACTTGAGCAGGCAGATACCATGTAAAGGTGCAACTCATCTGTAATTATGTTCAGATAGTCTGCACCTTTCATGGTCTGTTCTGCTACAACTAAGGGCCCCAGAGCAGCCCATGATAATGCCCCCCCCCAAGTCAGCATTACACTGCCAGCCTGTGTATGACCTGCTGTATGGGATGAGTAAATTTTCACCTGGATAATGGCCTACTCTGATACAACCTGACAAATAGAGTCAAATGACTGCAGCATTTAACTTTATTCGTTGGCTGTCACTTCTTGTCAAGTTACTTGAATTGAAGATACCAAGGAATATTTTAAACATTATCATACATTATTTTAATAAAAGGAAGATTGTGTATGAGAATGAATACGGTCAATCTATAATCAATGATTCTACCGAGGAACACTAGATCAATGATTCTAGCAAGAAACAGAGGAGCACTAGAGTCTTCTAATGCTCCTCTGTACTGGAACCTCATTGCAAATGATTTACTGAAAAGACATTTTCCTGAAAATATACGTTTTGCAGCCTATGCTGATGACCTTCTGGTGCTTATAAATAGTAAATCTTTGGAAATAATCGAAGGTTATTTTAATGAATTGATTCTAGAATTAGAGGATTGAGGAGAAAAAGAAGGATTAAAGTTTGATATTCAAAAGACAAATGCTGTGTTCTTTCCCCGTGCAGGAAAGCATATACGAGAACCAAGGTTGAAATATAAGAATCAGAGAATAAAGTTTAGAAATTAAATTAAATATCTTGGTGTGATTTTGGACAATAAATTAAATTTTATTTCATATTCTAATATGGTTCATAAAAATCGGAATATATTTTAAATTATTACAGAAGGAATTTCCCCAGTGAAATTCTGTCTATGAAAAATGCCATAATAAGGTTGATCTATGAGACTGTTGTGATTCCTCGAATTATGTATGGTATAGGCGGATGGAGTTACTGGGTGGAGCAGCTGGTTAGACTTTGTATGAAACTGGACACAATGCAGAGAGCTTGGTTACTAATGCTTATGAGACGTTTCAGAATGACCTCTACTGAGGTTGTTTGTATCCTGGCCGGTGTGCCCCCTTTCCAAATAATGTTTTTTATTATGACAAATTTCGTTTAAGAACAGGAAATATTGATTTTAAATTATATGGAGATTCTATTGTAACATGGTGTGCTTTTGAAAAATTTGATTCACCCTACGGAAAGAATTTTTATTCTGTATTATTTGGATGCTCCAAAAATAGGAGAAATTGACCCATCTATATCTGGAAGACGCCATTGTTTTTGCATATGTTATATATTATTATGGAACAGAGATTGAGAATAATAAATTAAAACTCAATATTTATAACTCAAGTTTATCAAGCAGAAGCTATGGATTAAGAAGAATATTAAAGGGAAGTATGATATACATATTTATTCTGACAGTTCTTCAAGCTCTCTCATGACCTGATCAAGACAATCCTTTAATAGTAGATATTAGAGAATTACATAAAGAATTGAGAGAAGATCAAAATAGTGTGTTTAATTGGGTGAAGGCAAGCTGTGACTATTATGAAAAATTATATTTATGATGAATGGAGGAAGGAGTGAAAAAGGTCTGATCGAAATAAAGGTTATACGAAATTTGTTAAACTTAAAAAAGATTTATGTTATTCAGACATCGATGTTAAACGAATCATTACAGGTCATGGCCATTTTCCTTTCTATTTTATAAGGTTTAAATTACAAGAGTCTGACCTCTGTGATATCTGTAAAGAACTGGGCACTGCGCAGCATTATGTGGAAACATGCAAATATTTTACTGATATCAGGAATGATATTAAGAAAAATGATGTTTTTAATATATATGACATTTTAAATGATTTTAAAAGACTGAAAAAATTTGTCAGGAAACTGATGGAGAAGATTAATCATGATAAGCTTGCAGTAGGCATTTTGATTTGAATTTTGTTTTTTAATTACGTTCATCGTGTCTTTTTTTGTTGGAGGTGTTGTTTCTAGTTTGCTCTGGCGCAGCCCGCAAAAAGGCCATACAGTGATTTAAAGCCTGACAGGAGGGTCGGGCTGCGTTTCTCATATCATCATATCACCCTGATACAACCATTGACATGATAAATGAGAAATCGTGATTCATCCACTTACCCATGGTCCAGTCTCGATGTACCCAGGCCCACTGTAGATGTAGTAGACAATGACGCTTGGTCTACAGAGGCACATAAGTGAATGCCTGCTGCGCAGTCCCATATCCAACAATGTCCACTGAAATGTACGTTCTGAAACACCTACACTTGGACCTGCACTGAATTGGGCTGCCAGATGAGCCACTGTCTGGCACCGATTTTGCTGTACCAAGTGCTGTACCACAGTCTCCGACGTCCTATTTCTTTGATGACGTGTGGTGTTTAGAAGGGGAGTCCAACACCTTGGCATTTACTGCTGTTTTAACCATCATTTATCTACTTTGCGTAAAATACTAACACTGCAGATCATGAACAACCTACCAGTCATACAGTTTCGGAGATACTTCTCCTGAGTCTTTCGGCCATTACAATCTATCAAATTCACTTAGATCAGGAGCCTTTCCCATCACTCCCAAAAGTAAGCACAAGAATGATTCCTTCCTTTCTCCAGCAGCAGTTAAATACCATTTCCACTTAATCACAAACCCTCCAGGTCATCCAAATGAGTTCATAGAAGAATGTGTCCAACCCAGATGAACAACCTGGCTCCATGGTTCTCCCTATGTGCAATGTGAATATGAACCACTTTTCCTTGGATAAGCCCTCCATATGCTTTGCTATATATTTAAACCAACCAACCAACTTAATTCATGGATGATTTCTAAATGCAGATTTCCAGAGAAAACCAGAGCAGTCACCCAATCAGGAAGAATATTATAATAGAGTGCCAATGGTCGAATTGCCAATACTCTTTTTCTGAACTTAGATAGTCATTTATTAGTTAAATTTACTTAATTTGTACTTTCTGGCAGAGCTGACAGAATAAAAGTACCGGTGCTAAAACTTTTATTGATATAAAATTAGCAAAATGTCCACAAAGGACAACTGCTTTAATTTTTTAAGTTATTTCAAAAGAAAATTTTTAATAAATTCTAATATAATGGAAAATGTAGCAGAACTAATAATGTGAAAACAAATGTAACAATAATCCTCATTTATTATATAAAGATTAAAAGTCAGGTCTCAACAAATAACAATTTGCCTTTAAAAAATGTAGTTATTCGAGTGTTTACATAAAAATCTATTTTGCTTTGGGAAAAAAAAAAGGGAGTTCTTTATTAAAAGCCTTTTCAAATATAAACAACGGTTTGTTTAAAAATTTACTAAAGCACTTCAAGCTATGATATACCTTGGGAATAAAACATTTTCATAATTATTTTTATTTGCTGCACACAGTAAATTTTATATTCTAGTAAATTTTGCCACAATTAAACAGGCAGTATTTTTTATTTGTAATATTTCTGGCATATTGTTTGCCATACTCAGAAGTACTGATTACATATCTGACGCACAGTTTTGAAATCTGAAAATAAATTTCATAACATATAAAATGAAGTTAAGTAAAATAGATGCTAAAATGGTGATGTTAGAAATTTACTCTTGGCCCAAATGCGCTTTAGCGCACTGCTTGGCGGCGATTGTTTTTGAATGAGCAATAAACGCGCCAACATGGGTAACTCCGTATATCCGCGAACATGGCTGACTGGGTATTTTGAAGCTACGGAAACATGTAGTTTTCGCGCATGCGTATTTCCTATTTTATAAAGAACGGTTTTATGGGTAATGTGAGATGACGTAGCGGTTTATTCGAAATTCTTACGTGTTAATTTAAGTAGTTATTTCAGTTGTCGTTGTATTCTTTGAATGCGGTGTTTTTGTGTTGAGTGTTTGCTATTTTCGTACCTTATATTTCGCTAAATACCGAGTCGGTATGGATTTAGCTGTGATGCTGAGAGAGGTGAGTGAATGTACATGTACATTTATTACTTTATTGGAAGTGCAAGTTGCTTAATTTTTATATTTTGTTGCCTTTTATTGAAATAATTTGGCTCAGCTGAAGAACAGAACGCTGGTATCGTTTGCAATTTATTTTATTTTGTTGATTTGTGCACATTGCCTACATTGTGCAATTCGCTGATGTTTTTTTTAAGTTAAAACGGAACGCTGTGCACATGGCATTTTCTTGTAATTTATTTTCGTTATTTTAGCTTATTTTGTTGATTTGTGTACGTTGCCTACATTGTGCAATTCGCTGAAGTTTTTTTTAAGTTTAAAAGGAACGCTGTGCACATGGCATTTTCTTGTAATTTATTTTCGTTATTCTAGCTTATTTTGTTTATTTGTGTACGTTGCCTACATTGTGCAATTCTCAGATTTTTTTTTAAGTTAAAACGGAACGGTGTGTACATGGTATCGTTTGTAATTTTAATGCCCTTTTAAAAAAAATTCCTTCTTTCTGGGATGCCATTTTGGTTACGTTTTCGCGGAGCGTGTCGGGAAGGTTATGTAACGGCATAAAATGTGTAAGTATTACAACATAAAATGTAAATAATTAATTTAAAGGTAACTGACAAATATTTTAATGATCGTAATGTTCGTTTTGCATATTATTTTATTATATTTTTGTGGCAATAGTTTCCATACTAATTTATGGTTTAGAATTGTATGTTTTGTTTACAATAGGTTTTCGCGGAGCATGTCGGGAAGATTGCAATGAATTGCAAAGACGTTTCGCAGAAACGCGCCGAATTGGCGATTTAAAAAAATCACCAAGCAGTGCGCTAAACCGCATTTTCACCTTACTCTTATATTTAAAAAAAAACTCTTTAAACTTTCGATTAATATTCTGTACAAATTTTAAAAAGTAGCTTCTTATATATAATTAATAAATATTTATTATTCATCAAGAAAAATGAAAAATTCCATACAAATATTCTCGATAAAAGTTTATCTGGAAATTTAAGGTTAAAAATAACTTATTTTTCTCAAGTTCATTTCAATAACTAAAATACTGAAGATTGTTAACAAAGATGCAAATCACGTTTGACTTTATTAGTGCCAAATTTCAAAAGTGCCAATATAAAAATCCATGAACATCTTTGGAAATTTTGAATAAAAAAATTATTTTGTTGCAAATATGCCTAGAAACACATCCACTTTAAGATGATGATAAAATTTTATAGGTTATAATTCAAAATGTTTTTTGAAAAATTTATAAAAATTATTTAAAAGCACAAATTTTAAAATTAATGAAAAAATGTATGAATTTTACTCAAATTAAATGTTAATTTTGAATAATAAAAGAAGAATTAAGTTTAATTTAAAAGTCTATATTAAATACATGTCACACCTGCCAACCTTTCAATATAAAAAATGGTGAGTTTCCTGGAGGTTTCGCAATGTGCGGTGGCACTGCTTGAGAAAACTCAAAATTTAAATTTCCTTAATAGTAGATGGTTCAGTTTATTCAACTATTTGTATTATGATTCTGACGTTAACTATATCAATAAATTACAATTTTCTTACAATTTTGTACTGACAAATGCTAAGTAGGGAAGAAAAGCTTCAATTTATCAAAGTACTTTTAAAACACAGTAAAAATAAAATTAATAATTAATGCACATACAATTGTATGGATAAATTTAGTGAATATTTTCATGTTTCTTTTTCCAAAATAAACCTAACTGATTCTATGTAATGATTTTAAAACAAAATCAAGTGCAAATATTTACTCATTAAACATTCGGTTGAATCTTTACATGGTTTTAAAAATGTCTATATGGATTAAAACAATTCAGATCAAATAAAATTTGATAAGAAAAATTATGCTGAGGATCACTAGGGATGCAGGAATTAAATTTGCACAATTTATGCTTCATTAATTTAACAATGAAACTTAAAATATACAACTGTATTGCTGAAACATGCTTTCATTAGTATAGGCTAAAAATTAAAAACAAGAGCAACAGCAGCTATGGTATGCAAATTTCAATTAATATTGCATGGTTAAAATTTTGATTACTAATTTTAAAAACATGACATCTTGTTAACAAGTGATTTCAGAAAAGGGTCAACTTTGTTTCAAAATACATGTGTTAAAACAGCATTATATAAAAATCTAACACGGCACACTTCCTGCATCTGGCACAAATATATAGAAAATTGAATGACTCAAATACAAAATGATGGAAGGTTCAGCCAAATGATGAGAAAAAAGACAAAAAGGAATGGTTAGACAACATATGGATTCATATTTAAGATACATTACATAACAATAATATACAGGATAGAAAAAGTATTTGATTCCACAATAGTGGCAATTACTGAATTAGGTTAAATAAATGTTAGTCCTCTGCACATTGCGGCATTTTATTTTATGTCATCAAAGTGTACGCCAACTTTGGCTGCTTTAATGAGGATTTTCTTATACAATTACAAATTTTTTATTAATTTATTCTCAAAAAGAAAAAAGTTGTGTAAATATTAAAAAATGTTACCATTAATTGCAAAAGGCCCCTGCAATACTTCAGCAATGCGACTTTCAGTGTTGTACATGCTTGTGACTAAATTGCATATACCTTTTTTTTAAATATCTCGGCATATTTTATGGCAATTAAAATGTGTGGGAATACAGAGAATCTCCGTAGTCTTAAATCTTCAGTTATTTTCAATCAAAGAAATCATGTCAGTCAAAGAAATCATGGTTCGAGCTTTTTAGAGACCAATCACATATATATGTATATACCTAGTGTGAGTGAGCTTAGATATGCATGATGCATCTTGAAAGGAATGTCATCAAGAATGACAAATACAACTAATCTTAACATAAAGCCTAGACATCTTTCTCTAATCAACAAACCATGATAAAAACTAAATCATATGAATTTAAATATAAGTGCCTTAATTAAGATGCACAGCTTAAGAAATTACAACTTTTAGATTGTTTAGCAAAGGATTTTGAAGAACTCAGTAATGAGCTGTTCATCTATTGAAAATTTTATCTCTTAAAAAAAAAGTTGTTTTGTCCAAAAGAATATTATACAATTGCATGCATTTTGATCCAAGATTTAAGAATAAAATTACAAAAATTGTAACTTCTTTCGTGATCACAATAAAATTTTTTTGGAAGATATCACAACAGGACTTTCTTCGTTCCCAGTAATGACAAGAGCGGTGGAGCAAATATGTGTGTTTTGAAGGGACCTACTTTGAAGGTGATTAAGTAAATGTGTACCTATATTGCATTAACAAAGAGTTACAACAGAATTCCGGGAACTTTTTTACTGCCCCTTGCGTTTAGCTCACTTAGAAGTTAGAATAAAGTTGATATGTACTTTATAAGGTAACTGGATTACTATTAAGCAGTTTGTTGTTAACTGTTGTGAAGTTTTACTCTGAGCTATATTTACAAGATGATTACTTTTAATCTTGACTAAATTCTGCTAATTTAGAAGGGTAATAAGCAATACCTACAAAGTATATGATCATATTTTTAACAAGAAATTTTATAATACCTAAGTATAATTATTCTCAGTGCTGAAGTTTAATGTTAGGAATGGAGACAAATAAATAAACAGAGATTCATCTGGATTAACATGTATTAGGATACAAAATCGTTATCAGTACAGCACATTCTACATGACAAAAATAAAGTAAAGAACAGTGACAAAAACAAAACGTTGCCAAGAGAAGGAAAGTAAAAAACGTGTTGCCACATATGTTGCAAAATACAAATGGGAAATATAATCATAAATTAAATGTTATTTGCAACACTCCCCCTTGATTAAATTTCCCTCAGTCCTACACGGAACCTTTGGTTGAACAAGGCTTTCTTTTGCACACTCTTTGTCAACATGTCTGCTGCATTTGAACTGGATGGCACGTAGGTAAAATTCAACAATTTCTTTTCAACCTTCTCTCTCAAGAAAAAATGCCTGAGTTCAATGTGTTTGTTACGCTCTGAAGTGACATGGTTTTTGGCTAAAGAAATGGCACCCTGATTATCAACAAATAAGCTTTGTGGAAAGTTTAAAAAATGTTCTCCCACAATTTCCTTTAAAAAATTTTGAAACCACAGTACTTCCTTGGCTGCATGGCACATTGAGAGGTACTCAGCTTCAACTGTTGACAATGCAGTCGTCTGTTGTTTCTTACTGCTCTATGAGACAACTCCACCTGCTAGTAGTACCACATAGCCACTAAATGATCGTCTATCAATCTTATCAGCAGCCCAATCAGAATCGCAGAACACTTCCAAATCTTTCCCAGTCTTTTGGAAAGACAGCTTTAATTCCTTGGTCTGTTTTAGGTAACGAAGGATATGTTGTACGCCTGCCCAATGTTCCTTGCTTGGACAATTATTGAATTGGCTCATGTAAGTAGTAGCAAAAGCTAAATCTGGCCTTGTTCCTCCTGCTAGGTACAAGAGCCCTCCAACAGCTTGCCTATATTTTAATGCTCCTTCAGCAT
>KK118449.1:142027-152970 GCA_000611955.2 Stegodyphus mimosarum
ATCTAATGGTGTTGCTCCTTTAGCATCTTGCATATTAGTTGTTTCCAAGAGCTCACTAACATAGACACTTTGATCAAGGGTCACACAGCTATCTTCCTTTCTGCTTATCCTAATTGAAAGAAGGTGGTGTATTTCTCCCAAGTACTTGATTTTAAATGTGGCTGCAATATTATCCTTAAATTCCTGAATGATCAAAACTTTGCTGGACATTACAAGAAGATCATCCACATACACACCTACGATTAACTCCTTTTCTTTATTGAAGTAAACACAAGGATCTGCTATGGATCTTGTTAGGCTCGCTGATTTCAGAAATTTATCAAGGCAGATATTCCACTCTCTCCCAGACTGATGAAGTCCATAAAGGCTCCTCTTTAGCAAGCAAACTTCTCTATGTGTTTTCTCATGCAGACTCACGGGTGGCTGTTCCATGAAAATTGTCTCACTCAATTTTCCATTTAAATAGGCTGCAGTAATATCCAGTTGATGAACCTGCCAGTCTTGCTCAACTGATAATGCTAATAAAGTTCTAATTGATTTTGTTTTTATTACAGGAGAAAACGTCTCTTTGTAGTCAATTCCTTCGACTTGAGTGTAGCCACGAGCAACTAAACGAGCTTTATATCTTTCCACTTGTCCATCTTTGTTAAGTTTTCTCTTGAAGACCCACTTGCATTTCACGACTTTTCTTTCTTCAGGCCTAGGCACTATATCCCAAGTCTCATTTCGTTTTAAATTTTCCAACTCTTCTTCCATGGCTAACTTCCATTTTTCTGCATCTGGACTAGTTAATGCCTCTTCTAAAGTTTCAGGATCATCCTGGAAAGCTTTCTTGCATGTTGAACCTTCATATTTCTGTTTCTTGGATTGTCAGCTGCACTGCATTCCACTTGTAATTCCATTTATTTCTGCAAGATTTTCTTCATAAATCTCTGAATTTTCCATGATATAATCCTTTGTCCACTTAGGTGCTGAAATTTGTCTTCTGGGTCTACTCTCCTTTTCTGGTATATCCTCCACTTCTTTCTTTTCCTGTTGAGAGCCTTCGTCTATTACTTTATTTTCAACTTCATCATCTTGAGATGAGTCTCTTTCAGAAACTTGTTGCAGGGGCAATGTTATAATGCTTCCAGTCATGGAAGGTTTCTCTTCAAATATGACATCTCGGGAACAGATTACTGTACTGGTTTCTTTGATGTAAATGCGGTACCTTTCATCTCCATCATACCCAAGGAGATAGCCTTTAGTTGCCTTTTTGTCCATCTTTCTCCTCTTCTGAACTGGGATATGAACATAGCAAGTCGATCCAATGATGCGCATGTGTTTTATTCTGGGTTTCCTTCCTACCCATAATTCATAAGGACTTAAATTAGGAACTGAAGACTTTCCCGTCCTATTCAATATATAAACTGAAGTACTAACGAACTCTGCCCATAGGGAAGTTGGAAAGTCCACTTCCTCATTCGAGTATTTGAGAGTTCTAGCCATTTCTAGAACTGTTCTGTTCTCTCGTTCAGCACTGCCATTTTGTTCTGGTGTATATGGGGCTGTGAGCCTTTGGGAGATTCCATGCTTGTTCAAGATCTTTCGAACGGCTTCGTTGTCAAATTCTCCACCATTGTCACTGAGTATTTCTTTAACCTTATGCCCTAAGTTCTTAGCGTGAGCTATGAAATTTTCAAGCACATCTTTTACTTCTGATTTGTGCTTTAAGAAAAAACAGTATCGAAATTTGGTGTAGGCATCTTTGAAGATTGCAAAGTAACGGTATCTCCTAAACGATTGATCAAATGGTCCGCAAATATCTGTCGAGAACAGCTCTCCAGCTTTTGTGACCTCTTTCCTGGTTCCAAACTTTAAACGGTGGGATTTTCCATATACACAAGCTTTACATAATTTCATATCAGACTTAATCTTAATATTCAACTCTTTCTCAACAATGGCCTTTACATGCTTTTTATCTTGGTGACCCCATCGTTCATGATAGAGTTGGAGAGTTGATTCATTATTCTCAGTCACATTTATGTCAATGTGAGTTTCAAGAACTAAGGTCTTCATCACAGCTTTGAAAAGACCCCCACCAGCATTTCTTGTTCCATACAGAACTATCTCACCATCTATTTTTAAATAGCAATCCTTAAATGTTGATTCAAACACACTGTTTTGATTTCTATCTTGGGCTGCTAACACGGAAAATAGATTTTTACTTATTTCTGGAACATACCAGACATTTTCAAGATTTTTGATTTGATTCATACCATTTACAATGGTCATTATCTTGATAGTGCCTTTTCCAATTGCTGGTAATGATTTTCCATTTCCCACAGTGATGCTGTGAGGAAGCTTAAATCTTTCAAAGTCTATAAAGTAGTGACTGTTATTGACAACATGCTTTGAGGCCCCATTATCAATAAACCAATCATCAGAATTTGTTTCTGCAGAAAATATTGCCTCATCTACAGCTAGAAGTGTCATGTTTGCAGCAACAATGTTCTTAGTTCCCTTGTTTGGCCCTGTACGTGGACTAGGTTTTGGCGGTTTTCCATCAGCTATCCATTTCTTACATGTTCTGACCCAATGTCCTCTCTGGTGGCAATAATTACACTTGCCAGTGTTTTTCTTGTTAATAGATGATTTCTGCTTAAATTCCGAATTTGCTATCAATGCTTCCTGATCTAAACTTTCTAAAAAATTTGGATCTTTCCTTAATTCTCTTTCATGGGTGCATAATTGTGTGGTTAATTCATCTAAAGTTCTCTTTTCATCACTAAGAAGTAACCAACTCGATTTGAAAGTACGATAACTGGGAGGAAGAGTATCCAGTATTTTACAAATCAACAGCATTTCTGGCAGTCTGTTTTCTTCCTTATTTTCAAGTCCACTGTTTAGTTCATTCCATAGATTTTTTAATTTTGATAAATGAGCTGCCATATCATCACTTGACCAACTGAATTTGAAGAACTGTAAACATATGTTATAAAGTTGATTATCGGACGAACCTTCAAATACTTTGTGAAGTTCCAGCCAAATATCTCGTGCGCTTTCAAATCTCATTACCTTTTGTAAAGTGTCTTCAGTCATGGAATTCGTAAGAACCATCATAGTGCAATTATTGGCTTTATTATAAACCTTCATGTCATCTTTGAATCTCTTTTGAATCTCTTCGGCCGCATGATCAGGCTCCACTGGCTTCTTCAGTTTTCCTTCCACGACTTCTAAAGCGTTTTCATGATAATTTAATACGAACTTAATTCGATATTTCCAAATAGGCCAATCACTTTTTCCGCATAACGGCTTAACCGATATCTTTGCAGCTTCCATTTTGCGAACTAATTTGCTGACTCAAGTAAGGCTTAAGAATTGCCGTGTTAGGCTTACAAACTGCTGCTAAGGTTTATCTCCACTTTGCTCATAAGTTTTCCTGTGCAGTTATAGCATCCTGGGCCCATAACCTGTTGAAGTTTAATGTTAGGAATGGAGACAAATAAATAAACAGAGATTCATCTGGATTAACATGTATTAGGATACAAAATCGTTATCAGTACAGCACATTCTACATGACAAAAATAAAGTAAAGAACAGTGACAAAAACAAAATGTTGCCAAGAGAAGGAAAGTAAAAAACGTGTTGCCACATATGTTGCAAAATACAAATGGGAAATATAATCATAAATTAAATGTTATTTGCAACACTCAGCACTCAAAATATAAGTGAAATGTTTCAACAAATGAAGAAATGGACTACTTAAATATGAAATAATGAGACTGATAATTGAGGGGAATTAATCTTTAGCAGGAGAAGCATCTTCTTGAATGTACAAAGTATGCCATCCTACACACAGTACAGTCTAATAAAAATCAAAACAAGAAATTAATTTGCTTATTAATTCGATTTATTTTTATAAGTTTCATATCAGAAACTTACAAAAAATTTACTGCTACCATCAATGTATTTGCAAACTTCGAAATATCACTAACAGAGAATGTAACACCATCCACAGAGTTGTTGGTCTCCAAGAGAGGATGGTATATTCAATATGTGTGCATTGTTGGAATAAATGTGTTGTCTGTAAAGGTGCACTTAATTTTTGTGTGGAATATAATTTCCAACTCCCTCTATGAACAAATCAACATAGTTTCTGGTGTCAATCAGGCAAGATAAAGTAATAACGCACAGCGGTTGCCAACCTTTAAAACTTCATGGACCACTAAATGCATAATTTTATATTTGACAGACCACTAATATGAATTAAAAAAAAGTATATGCATTTATATAAAATTAATTAGAAAACTTTTATTTTATTAATGTGAAATGCACCCATTGAAGGTAACAAAGTTATAGAGTATTATTTAACAAAAAATGAAAATTTTAAATTTAAAGTATTATACATTTTTAGTGTGATATTTGTTTCTGTTTTTTTTTTTAATCAGTTTATGGATTTTTGGTTTCAGTGAAGTCATTGCAAGATGGAGATCTCGTGTCAAGCTAAGACCTGTACCAAGTTTTAATTGCTGTTACAGATGAAAATTTCTTTTCGTACAAATATGTTGTTGAAAACTGAATTAAAATTTTCATTGCATTTTCACACAGAGATGGGTATTCCTTTTTTATAAAGTCAGAAAATAAGATCTTGATAAAGATGACTGGAATTAGGTTTTAAACTTTTGTCGCAAGACAGGTCAATGAGGCTTTCTTCTTCATGCATGCTTGATTTACTATTTTTAATGTTTTCTAAAAATGGATCTATTATCCACATTTCCATGCTTAGGATCTTCCTTTAGGTAATAAAAACAAAAAAAATTCTGTTAGTGATTGCAAGTGCTGTTGAATAATGGATACCACTTGCTGGTTGAGATCCTGCTCTCCTGTATATTCATTAAAATTTATAAACATCGGAAGATCTTCTGCTAACAGAGTTTGCCACAATGATATTTTTTGAAAGACATCTGTTTTACCTCGTACTGTGAACATGTTCATAAGTTATCTTTGCAAGGATATGTTTAGTTCATTTAACAGAGGGAAAACATCTACCAGTTATACAAGCTTGTCTACCCACTCATCAAAATTCTGGATTATTTTGCTGTTGAAAAAATAATTTAATTTCTTCACGCAGGAAGATCAGTCAGGTTAGTATTTTGCCCCTTCAAAGTCAACTCACCTCAGCATGAAGAAGTTGAACATAATGGGAACCATTTCTTCACAAAGTATTTCAAATATTCGAGAATTAAGCATTTTGTGTCGAACTTCATTTATAATTTTAATAATATCTAATAATACTTGTTGTTTTGAGGACACTTTTTCACAATGTGTAATGCAGTGTGTAGAGAGAATGTCTAAATGATTAACATTTTTCACCTTTGAAACAACTAATGAGCGACGTCCAGTCATGTCTGCAGCACCATCTGAACATATCACAATGCATTTCTTCCATTCAATTCTGTTTTCCCAAAATTAACTATCAAGTGCTTTAAAAACCTCAAAGCTCCTTGTTCTACCCGGAAATTTGAGAAAGCAAAGTACTTCTTCCTATAATTCTCTTTCACACCCAACCCTCACAAAACAAAGAAGTGCCTTGTTACTTACATCTGTACATTCATCAAGTAGAACTAAATAAAGTGGTGAATTTTTTTTACCATTTTTAGAAATCGATTTTTAATATCTTCAGCCATTTCTTCAATTCTCTGCTTAACAGTGTTAAAAAAGGAATTGCATTCAGTTTTTGTACAGCTTTCCTCCTCCTCAAAACCTCTTCTAAGATTTTTAACGCAAGGCTTGAGTAATTCTTCTCCAATCATATATTTTTCACTATTAAGCGCTATCACATAGGATGCCTTTATTAAGGACTTATCTTCAATAGCCATATTTTTTTAAGCACCTACTTGTTTTTATATAATTTCATGCATACTTCGAAAATATTCATGTGGTTTCTTAGCTAAATCTGGGTGTTTTGATTTCAACTGTCTTTTGAGTTTTGATGGTTTCATGCCATCGTTACATTAACTCTCAGAACAGATAATTCAAAGTGGCTGTGGATCCAGCTCACTATGAAGTTCTGGAATAAATCCAAATTCCAAGTAGTTGGAATCATACTTTGTTCTGTTATTTTGAATTTTTTCTTTTTGCCTCTAGTTCAAATATTCTTTCTAATTTCTGTCTGACTAGGATGCTGTGATTCATTGATTACCTCTTTGTTAAGTGAAGTAATACTATTTTCAGTAGTTATTCTATATTCAGTTTTATTAAACAGATGAAAAACATTCACTTGCTTTTTCTCATTCATTATAGGTCTATTACCTATTTTATTTGAATATGAAAACCAAAAAAAAAGGAAATACTAAAAAAAAAAATCGGCTAGACAGCAGATTAGGGGCCAGTCGCAAATGAAGCAAAATCCCGCCAAATCTGGTAACCTTTTGGTGTTATGAAAATTGTTAGGGTTTAAGGTTATAGTTTATAGTGTTTTAACAGGCTTTTTGAATTTTTGTCATTTCACTCTGCTTCTGGTAGATTGTGTGAGCAAAATGGCTGGCGTCAAAAGAGTTGAACCCGTGGATTTTACTTATTTGATTCGGTTGCAAGAGAAGGGCGAAAGACGTGTGATAGAATGGTGCATGAATTATGGTTTGATTGCAAATATGTATGAATGTTCCAAGTATAAAAATAGTATGAAAATAGTTGAAAGGAAAGATGCGACAGATTTGTGTGAATGGAGGTGTGTGTCGATTATGCATGTGCACGTGATTGAAATGAGTATGCCATTTTGAATTTCATCTCCACTGTATTGTTACATTTTAGTGTGGATATAAACAAATGCGAGTTTCTACTGTTTATTATAAATAAAAATTTATTGTAAAAATATAAATTACATAGTTAAAATTGTTAAACCACTTTTTGTTTTTTTACTAAACTATTGCTCACATTTCAGTAGATTGAAATTTTGAATTTTATCTTCCTTTTTCTTCTGCATTTTTTTTTTTTTTAAGTTTTAGCTCAAATATGAATCAATGCTTTCCTATAATTTATTGCTTATTACAATTTCTTAAATTTCGTGCTAAAACGTTTTACTCCATTTTGCTACTGTCTTAAAAATGGTAAATGATATTATGAAAAATTTTAATATTGTTGATCCCATAAAATACATAGTTATTAACTTTCAAATACTTTATCATTGTTTTTTTTTTAATTTCTGTTTTACATATTTTTGCACGTTTACATGATAAATTTTTTGCATGTTTACAGGATTCGGTTCTAGTGTAGAATTGGGTGCCCTTTCGATTGGCGAAAAATTCTGTTCAGTTTTGGCGATGAAACCCCATTTCTGGTTACTATTAACATGGTTTTAGCTTCTTGATTTATTTAATTAAAAATAAATCGAGGTGCACATGGACAAAGTCAAGGCAATGTGCAACGACTAGTTTGTGCAATTCTCTGATGTTTTTTTAAGTGAAAATAGGTCGATTTGTGAAATTCTTTGATTTCTTGTTTTGGTTTTGTGTAGCGGCCATCTTGAAATTGTGTCTTATTGGCACTGATCTTGGCATCAAAACAGAATCTCCAAAAAACAAGGGGCACCCAATTGTAAACTTTTACCATCAAAGAATTTCACAAACTCCGTGTCCATGTACACATTGACCTGTTTTCACCTAAAAAAAACATCAGAGAATTGCACAAACTAGTCACTGCACATTGCCTTGACTTTGTCCATGTGCACATCAATTTATTTTCCATTAAATAAATCAATAAGCTAAAACCATGTTAAAACTCTCATGGTAACCAGAAATGGTATTTCATTGCCAAAACGGAACAAAATTTTTCGCCAATTCGAAAGGGCACCCAATTCTACACTAGAGCCTCTTTGACTTCTTGTTTTGGTTTTGTGTAGCGGCCATCTTGAAATTGTGTCTTACTGGCGCCGATCTTGGCGTCAAAACAGAATCGTGAAAAAACAAGGGGCACCCAATTGTAAACTTTTACCCAGGATTCATTCAAATTCGCAACCATCTAATATGGCGATATGATAGTGATTTTCTAAAACGTGCGAAAATAACCGATTTGGCGACTTTACGAAAAGGCGCCAAACTGGCCCGTAATATTCAGTTTTACCAAAAAATCTTTAATGAGAGAAAAATGCAAGCATTTCTTCTTGTTTTTAAGTTCGGCTAATCTTTCATATGGATATACAAAAGATACAAAGAGGCTTTGGAACAAATTTATATGCATTTGATGGTAGAAAAAAAAAATAAAATTAAGGTATGCCTACAATAAACATAGATAACTAGGTGGCAGAAATTAACTAGAGGCCTGTTTGAATTTAGTTTAGCTTTAGGGTAAGGTTGCTATCCAAGGGTCACCTTTAATAAAATGTTCCTAAAATGATCAAATTTTACAGTTTTGTACATGTTAATGTAAATATTATTTTTCGTACTACACATATCCTGAAATAGACGTTTTAATTATGAATTGTTACGTAAATGTTAAAAAAGAAAAATAATTGCTATCGGTATGAAGGTAACTATGAAAGTAACTGGTTGCCTTCAACTGACTGGAGAGTTTCTATGAATGGGCTGGCAGCTATTTTATTTTTAATACAGTATCATCTTAATACTAGTTCAGTAAAATGTTTAAAACTATTTTGAGTATAATTCATAAATAAAAAATTCTGATTAGAAAGCCAACACAGATTGCATAGAATGCATTGAAACATATTAATAGCAAAAATTGAACTTTACTATTTTTTACTCCTAGCGGCATCTTGGACCAAAAAAAAAAAAAAAGAACATTAGATAGAGAGTAATCATGTATTTAATCCATCTTTTGGCCAAATTAATCTTCAAAACTGCTAATAGGTAATTTCATGCATAATTTATGCATAAAATAATAAAAACCATTACAATAATTTCAATAAAATATTCATTTTATACACAAAGTAAGTTAATAACAATAAAATAACTCAGAAATACTTCATAAATAGTAGTTATAGGCAAGCAGAGGATGGAATACATAATAATTAAAGTTAAGTGTGAAACAAAACTTAAAAAGCAAGAAAAAAAATTTTTTTTTAAAGTTATGAACGAAATTACTAATGAACGAGTAGAATTATTTTAAATATATTTTTATATCATTATTATGTTAAACCACCTGAAAAAAGTAAAAACATGGACTACACAAAGCATTTTAAAATTCACATTAAAAAATTGTATCTTTTATTTTATGGTAAATAATATGATGATGATATTAACTATATGTTTGCAAAATTTATCTGCATGACTGCATTGAAATAAAAAATGGTCTACTGTCCCTTAATATGGCTACTAAATAAGGGTGATTATACAGAGTTCTAAATACTATGAGTAGCAACTAAAACATTACTAACATCTCACTAATCATCATATGTTGTTGTATGATAAGTACAAAAATCTTACCTTCTTGAACAGAAACCTTGTATGAGCACTTATCAACTAATAAAACGAGATGGCTATTTTTAATCTTCAGAAAGTACACTATTAACTACACTATCACTTATTTACATTTTCATATCGCTGAAACGAAACTTCCACGAAAAGCAAGAACAAACCGGCAACACAAAGCAGTATCAGCAAACTGAAGTGTTCTGCAGCAAGTTTTAAATAATTATAAATATAATGTGACTCGTTTTTAAAATTAAATCCAGATCAAAGATATGAAATTGTTAAAAACAAAAAATTGTGTTTAAACTGTTTTAGTATGAAACATTTTATCGCAAAATGTAATTGTAAGTTCAGATGTTCCGTATGCCATAAAAAATATCTTTCATTAATCCAGCGCTTACTCAACAATGACATCGATTAAGAGTTAAACAAAACAAAAACAGAAGCATCCAATTAGATAAAACAAATACGGAAACATACTGTTAGACAAAACAAAAACGAAACCATTATAAACAAGAATGCAAATGGTCACCGAAACATGCCCCAAGAACGTGTTACTAGCAGTTGCAAACTTTCTCGTAATTCAGAGAACTGTGTTAAGCTTTTATAAAAACAAATCTTACCTCTGTCGGTAAAAACGTATAAACTTTGACAATTGTACTTCCCGCCAAGGTTTCTATACAGATCTTGGTTCGCGTTATCAACACACAGAGTTTCACAGAATTCTCCAAATCGGAACCTGGAAGTGTGGTCTACGTCATCGCCGGATATGTACCTTTGATATCTCTGTTGGCAACAAAGCTTGGTGGCTTGGCGGAGCATTTGGCGTTATTTTCTTTCGCGTAAATTTTCCCGCAAGCTCAAGAATGAGATACATTCCGCAAGAGAAGAAGAGGGGAAAAGTGGTCACGTGGTTTACGAATAACCGTCTATAGCCGATGTACCGCTAAAATTAATTGATTTTTCTAATTTAGAAATATACAGCTATTGTGAAAAATTAAAAAGTACTCTTGGAAGTGATTTCTCTTTTCTTGATGTTAATAAAAAGGGTCTTCTCTTGTTCAAGGAAAAACACGTGAATAACATTTGTTTTAAAGTAATGCCAGATAGTAAGGTACTTGTAGCAAGCTATGTTAAGGCAGAAATGAAGAAAACAACTAATTATAAAACGTCTGTGGAAATTTCTGCAGAAAATGAGGTAAGATTCATCAATTTTCTTTTATGCACAATACTCAGCTTTGAATTTATTAGGAATATTAAGTGTATATCAATATTGAAAAATATTCCCGAGACCTTGAATAATGTTTTCCAAACTGTAAATATTTGTTAATAGTTCATGAATACTTGTTCTAAATTATTGAAGTAGTTGAATTCATGCAAGATCCGCTTATTTGCAAAAATATTAACACCAAGCCAATTTTCTCTTATTAATTACAGTGCCATAGAACATGCTATACCACTAAATTTTTATTAATTTCATCACGTTGTGTTTTAATAATGTGGCGCTTATAATCAAGTCTTAATCAATACGCATAA
>KK118449.1:159107-190606 GCA_000611955.2 Stegodyphus mimosarum
AACGAACGGTTAACAGATGAAATAATAATTAAAGATGAAATGCAAATTTCATAACTAAATAAACAAAGTTTTCGAATTTTCAACACACCGACCACAGTACAAGCCTGTTTGTTTACATTAGCAGTTCTTACATCACGTGACCTCCGACGTCACCGGAATGTATCTCATTGGTGCCAATTTAGTTCACGTCCTAATAGTGGGTGTGAGATGTGTATTTTTTGCGCCATTTTTCTCGCTTGACGAGCTATTTACTTATTTTCTTCTATTAATAATTATTTGTATTTTGTTATATTGGCTTTAGTGTTGAATTGGGTGCCCTTTCGATTAGCGACAAATTTTATTCAATTTTGGCGATAAAACCCTATTTTTGGTTACCATGGTAGTTTAACTGTGTTTTAGCTTCCTGATTATTTTTTTTAAGTGAAAATAAATCGATGTGTACATGGACAAAGTTAAGGCAGTGCGCAATGCCTAGATTGTGCTATTCTGGGATTTTTTTGAAGTGAAAAATAGATCGATGTGTATATGAATACCAAGTTTGTGCAATTCTCTTATTTTGATTTTGTGTTACGGCCATCTTGAAATTATGCCTTCCGGCGCCGATCTTGGCGTCAAAAAAGAATCGCCAGAAAAAACAAGGGTCTCATTAGTGTTTGATTTGATTTTCTTTTAATTTATAGTTGCTTTTTTATTATTAAATTTTCGTGTTTCGATTTGTATCATATCTATTTGTAGTTGTTTGTTTTGTCGATATGCAACAAAAAAAGATGAAATTGCTTATAATTGGACATTCAATGGTTAAATATTTGGAGGAATATTTACCGGTGAATCTTCTGAATTATGAAGTAGATTTGTATTCTTTTCCTGGTGCAACGATAGAAAGGTTAAGACGTAAGATGTCCTTTTAGGACAATCGATACTGTTTGATTTTGGTACATGTTGGTACCAACAATTCGGATGACAGTGTTGAAGTTATTTTTCAAAGGTACGATTGCCTCTTTAAGGCTAGTAAACGTTTGAATATCAGTGTTATCATTTCAGATATCGTACCACGTGGTGAAGATTTTTTTTCACAACTTTAAATCAGCAAGTAGCAGCTTTGAACCGTTTACAGGTACTTAATAAAAAAAATTGTAGAAATTAATTCTAAACTTGAAAAATACTGCCAAAATCGAGAAGAAGTGGTTTTTATTTGCAGGTTGCCTCATTATTTTGGAGCTGGTTTATTGGCTAGGGATGGATTGCATCTGAACCGAATGGGAAACAAGAAACTTGCATCAGTTTTCCTGGATAATAACAAGAGTGTTTTGACTTCATAGCCAGTATCTACAAAGTTAAGTCCTTTTGTGTTGCCTTGCGTTTCATATACTGTATTGGATTTTCCACCTCTGAGTGATTCTTTTGATTCTGCAAGCCCTTCTTGTCCTCTCTATTCGACTGTTTTGAAGCATGGTTGTACTATTGATACTACTAAGAATGCAAATTTTGGTTTAAGAAATGCTACTAAAGCTGCTGCTGGCTCTCAGCTGAAGAGTGTTGCTCTTTCTGGTGCTGAATCTCGTTTTAAATGTGTTGTCATTCAAGGAATGCTGTTAACCCACAGATGGTTCTAGTTTGCATCTGCAAAATGATACCATCCCTGGCTCACATCCTAAAAACGCTGCCAACCCAGATACTAGCTCTCAGTCTGTTTGCATTGCTAGCCATGGTGGTGGATCTCGCCCAAAGAACGCTACTGTCCGTAGAGCTGTTTCTGGTTTGCATGTAAGAAATGTGACTAAACCTGGCTGTCATCCTAGAAATGTTGTCATACATAGTTTTGGCTCTCATTCTAAATATGTTCCTGTCTGTGGTTTTGACTCACATCCAAGGAATGCTGCCATCCCTTGCTCTGGTTCTGGTTTGCGTCCAAAGAACGTTGCTACCCCTGGCCTGTGTCCTGAGAATGTTGTCATTCTAGACTTGTTGGTGTCCGTGGCACTGGCTGTCATCCAAAGAATGCTGCTTCTGGTTTGCATTCAAGAAATGACATCACTCCCAGCCCCTGTCAGAGAAATGCTACCCTCGCTGATGTTGACTCTTACTCTAGGCCTATTGCAGTCCATGGTTCTGACCGTTTTCTGAGGAGCAGTGCCAGTTCTACCGTTAATTCTTCTATGAACACTGCTGCCCCAGTTGCTAGTTTTCAGAAGAATCCAATTCATGCTTTTGGTGATGGTTTGTGTCCAAGGAAGGATTTGATCATTAGTGGTGCTTCGTCTGAAGAATGCTGCTTCAGCTGTTTTGTGCATAAAAAGTGTAATGGCCTACATGGGATCTTCACTGAAGAATGCAGTCACTGCTGTTGGTTGTAGTGTACTGCGGGTAAGTGCTGTTTTTGGTAGTGATTTATGCATTATATTGTGCTCCTGCTTGTGACAGTGGAAGTTTAAAAAATGATTGTACAAATTTTGATATTTCGCAACCTAAATTTTGTACAACAAAAGATGATTTTCATTCTGCGTCTAGTTATGCTGTGTAGCTAAAGAAAATTTCTGTGACCAGAGGAAGCACTTCTTGTAGTTCAAGCCTAAGTTTCTTTCCCTTTAATAAATTTTGTTTACTAAAAGATCATGTAGAAAGCAGTGAAATTAATTGTCATGGGAGGAAAAATAAGTCGATGTGTCCTATTCTGATTGGAGGGGGATCCAAAATTGACTGTAATGCACCATCGCTTTACCCTAGAAAATGTGATATTTGTAATAAAAACTATAAAACTAAAAATTCTTTTAATAATCATAAAAAGAATTGCAAAGAAAAACTTGAAACTGAAAAGCTTAAACTTTTATTAACTCGTCCTCAAAGTAACATTGGTAATGTATTGAGTGTTAAAAAATTAGAAACCAAAGAATGTATTAATGATAAAATAGAAACAGGTTAGCTTTGTTGGAAATCAGCCTCACCGCCACTTCATTTGAAGTGAAGTGAAGAAGTGACTTTTATTTCCGAACTGAAACTAATAGTTTTTGTTTAGCTCCAAGGCTGTGTGCACGAGTCTGTGACGCAGCAGCAATGTTTGTAATCCTATGAAATGTACAACCCTTTTTTCGCTATTAATTAAATTGATTTATATTTAATGGATCTGTTAGTGATCTTATACTACGACTCAAACAGTTGTTAAGCATCGGGTAGATGCGCGAGAGCCCCTTTTTTCGTTAATATTCCACATAGGATATATTATATTTTTTCTGACGCACAACGTGGGGCCAATAGTTAACAGCTTATTGAGAAAGATGGATATTACGAAATTAATAGCATAACGTAAAGGATTGAGAAAGAACTTTACTCTGTGTTCCAATAAAATTAATACTGCACTTTCGGAAGAAAATCCAGATGTCAACGAACTTTCGGTTTTAGAACTGCAGCTCAAGGACAAGTTTGAACGCCTGGTAAGCTGCCAAGATGAAGTAGAAGACGCTATTTTGGAATCTAAGGAGTATTCTGAACAGAATTATGAAGAGGATTTATCGAAATCCGAAGAATATAGAGATACGTATTGCGAGCTGATTTCTAAAATAAAAGAATGCACGATCAGAAGCCAAGCTAAGGAATCGTCGATGACGAGGGATGTTACTGAGAAAAGGCCGTTTAAATTTCCGAAAATCGAATTAAAGAAGTTTAGTGGAGAAGCTATAGATTTTCTGTCGTTTTGGTCGCAGTTCGAAAAAATACACGCCGATGCAAGTTTGGCCGCAGAAGACAAGTTCCAGTACCTGTTGCAGGCTATAGTTCCGATATCGAAAGCTGCAAGGGTCGTAGAAAGTTTTCCAGCTACTGCAGCAAACTATTCAAAGGAAGTCGAGCAACTGCGGGAACGTTTTGGTAGAGAAGACTTACTGGTTCAAATTTATGTATCTCCTGAGTATGGTGATGAAGCATGCTACATCGGCACATTCTCAAACAGACCTTCCAGCATTATATGATGAACTGGAAACGAAAGTGAGAGCATTAGAATCTTTGGGAAAGACTCAAGAAAAATATGGTGACTTTTTAACACCTCTTGTCGAATCGTGTCTACCTGAAAAAGTCCTTATTGCTTGGGAAAGGAGCAGAAATAGTGCTGATTCGTCGAAAACAGATGACAGATCTTTGAAGAGTTTAATGAGTTTTCTAAAACAGGAAGTACAAGGAGAAGAGATGGTTTTACTCGCTCGTAGTGGTTTTGGAACTAATTCAAACGTTAAGAAAAAGGAAGCTTTAACAGAAACGTATACTGGAATGCCTTCCGCTGCTGCACTGGTGAGCACGACGAATAAAGGAAACTCAGGTAGGCGAAATTTTTATTGTTTATTTTGTGACAAAGGTCATTTAAGTCAGGAATGTTTTATGGCCAGAAACTTAAGTCTTCAAGATAAGAAAAAGATTTTGATTAAAAAGGGTGCCTGTTTTTGTTGTTTACGAACAGGTCACACATCTAAAAATTGTAAATCAAAAAATAAGTGTATTCAGTGTAATAGAAATCATTATATTCTTATGTGTCCTGATAGAGAATTAAATGGCAAGGAAATCAAAACAGAAGCTATTGAAACTAAGTCTTTATCCAATAATTGTAATGTTGAAAATGTTTTACTAATGACTTTAGCTTTGAAAATACGAAATCGAAACTATGAAAGAACGGTTAGGGCTATTATAGATACAGGGTCTCAACGTTCCTATTTGAGCAATAGAATAATTAGAGATCTTAATTTGAAGCCCAAACGTAAACAGAAATTCATTCACGGCCTTTTTGGAGGGAGTGAATCTAAACCCCGTGTACACGATGTACATGAAATCAAAATCAGTAATATGCAGAACACTTTCTCTCTTAATATTTCTGTGTTATCCGAAGATAAAATTTGTGGATTCGTTCCAAGAGTTACTGATGCTGCAACAATTTTAGAATTAAAAAAAAAGAAATCTGTTAATACCTGATTTAAGTCTTCAAGAGACAGATATAGATTTGCTCCTAGGAGCTGATGTTGTAGGCAATGTATTAACTGGTGTATCAATGAAATTGAGTACTGGACTAATTCTAATCGAAACCAAATTTGGTTACACTTTAATTGGGAAGGAAAACATGTCCGATAAGTTCAGAAATTGTGAACAGTCTATGTTATGTGAAAATGAGAATAATTTTCTTAATTTTGGATCTTGTGTTTTATCTTTACATTCAACAAATTACAGTGTTCGAGAGTTATGGGATCTTGATGTTATTGGTATCAGGGATCCATGGGAAAGCGCTAGTAAGAAATTATTATTTTCCGATGCAATGTCTCAATTTCAAAATAATTTGACTATTCTTCCTAATGGAAGGTATGAGGTATCGTTACCATTTAAAAATGAAACCATTTTACCGAATAACAAAGAACTGACTTTGAAAAGACACAAGAAAATGTGTAAACGTACAGCCAAGGAAGGATATCTAGATGATTATATTTTTATATTTAAGGAATGGGAAAGGCTAGGAATTATTGAAAAGGTTCAAGATGACGGGGTAAATGAATTTGGGCACTATTTACCGCATCGCCCTGTAATTAAAGAAAAAAGCCTAACTTCAAAAATCCGTCCTGTTTTTGATGCCTCGGGGAAAGAAGCAAATCAGCCATCCTTAAATGATCTTTTGATTAAAGGACCAAACCTAATAGAGTTAATCCCCGACATAATAGATAGATTTAGGTTGTATCCCATAGGATTATCGTCAGACATTGAAAAGGCCTTCCTACAATTAAGTATTAATCCACGACACAGAAACTTCCTTAGATTTTTTTTTCCTTCCGAAACTGAAGAAATTCTTTATAGACATTGTAGAGTAGTGTTCGGGGTTACAACAAGTCTTTTCCTCCTTATGGCATCTTTAAATCATTTACTAGAGAATGCCTCCGGGGAATATTCTGATGTTGCGTATCGACTTCGTCATTCATTTTATGTCGATAACTGCGTCACAGGAGTGCTTAGTTTGGATGAATTAGAACAATTTGTCCCTCGAGCTCAAAATTTGCTGAAAAGTGCATGTTTTAATTTAAGAAACTGGGAAAGTAATATGCCTAGTTCGCATATCTGCAAATCTTCTGGGGATACTTCTCTTTTGGGCATGATATGGAATCTGGACCGAGATACTCTGAGATGCTTGGTACCCACAATAGAATTTAAACCGAATCAGACAAAGAGAGACATTTTGTCTTTGGTACAGCAAATATTCGATCCGCTCGGAATTCTTTGCCCGGCTACCTTGTTGCCAAAGCTATTGGTGCAAGAGACATGGAGATATAAACTGAACTGGGATAGCCCTTTACCTGATAACATGGAAAAGTCATTTTTAAATTGGTTGATAAAACTGACGATCTTGAATAATATCGAGGTTCCACGATATGTAGAAGTGAATAAGACATCTGAATTACACGTATTTGTAGATGCATGTAAAACATCATATGGTGCTTGTGTTTTCATGCGCACAGAAGTTTCTGTTGGTGTCAAAATTTGTCTCTTAAGAGCTAAATCTAGAGTTGCACCACTCAAGGAACTGTCGATACCGAGATTAGAACTAATGTCCTGTTGTATAGGAGCTAGATTAGCACATTCCATTAGATTAGCTCTTGATCTGCCTGAAGTAAAAGTTACGTTCTGGTGTGATTCCATGGTGGCGCTTTGGTGGATTCGAGAACGGGGGGAGTGGTCGATTTTTGTTTCAAACAGAGTAAAAGAGATCCACCAGCTAACCTCACTAGAAAATTGGCGACATGTTCCTGGTGAAATGAATGTTGCTGATGTTATTTCTCGAGGATGTTCACCTGGAAAGTTAATTAAAACTCAGTGGTGGAAAGGTCCATCATGGCTCTTCGAAAATTCAGAGAAATGGCCACCGAATAAAATATTTTTTAAAAGGGAGGCAGATGAAGAAAAAAGGAAAGTTTCGTTGAATATTATTAATTTTTCTGAAGAAAGTATACCGTTTTATGCAAGGAGATTTTCTAAATATCGATCCATTGTTCGTCTTGTAACCTGGATGTTACGTTTTATAGGCAATGCACGCCTTGAACCTAAAGATAGAAAATTTGGAGAACTTTCATTATCGGAGATAGAACATGCAGAAAAGGTTCTAATTAAAAGGATCCAGTCTGAATATTTTCCTGTGCCTAATGATATATCTATATGCAACGTATTTAAAGATGAAGAAGGACTCATTAGAGTTAAAACACGAATAACCGAGCGTATAGATTCCCCTTCCTTTATTTCACCTATTTTATTGCCAGAGAAATGTATTTTCACTCAAAGATTAATTGAACATTTTCATGAAATGAACTGTCATGCAGGAACACAAATTCTGTTAAGTATATTACGTGAAAATTTCTGGATTGTCAGAGGTAGGAGAACTGTTCGTAATGTCGTAAAAAGCTGTATCAAGTGCAAACGTTATAATGTCAAAAGTCAGATTACAGAACCTGTTCCCTTACCAGCTGATCGAGTGAAAGACGCAAGAGTCTTTGAAGTTGTCGGGATAGATCTTGCAGGTCCCCTCTACATTAAACATGGAGACAAGACATGGGTAGTTTTATTCACCTGTGCTATTTATCGAGCCACTCACTTGGAACTAGTTACGTCGTTAAGCACCGACTCATTTCTTCTTTCTCTGAGACGTTTCATTGCCAGAAGAGGCCGTCCGAGGATTATATATTCTGACAATGGGAGCAATTTCAGAGGTGCGTTCAACGATTTTTGTGAAATTGATTGGAATAAAGTTCATAAAGAAGCTGAACTGTATCGAATTCAGTGGAGATTTAACCCGCCTACCGCCGCCTGGTGGGGAGGCTGGTGGGAAAGAATTGTTAGAATACTAAAAGAGCTTTTGAGGAGAACCTTGGGAAAAGCAGTTCTAACTTATGTAGAGCTAGAAACCATTTTATGTGACTGTGAGTCTGTGATCAACTCACGTCCTCTTACATACCTATCTGAGGATTCCGATGATTTGGTTCCTCTTACACCGGCGATGTTCCTTCTTGAAAACTCTGAAACTAAGGTGACTGATATTGATTTTATTGATGCAAATCATTACCGTAAACGTATCCGATATCGCATTAAGCTCTTAAAGGAATTAAGAATGCGTTTTCGCAAAGAATATCTTGGGTTATTAATTCAACATCAAGGTCAGAAACGTCATTATTTCAATGTGAAACTAGGTGATATAGTTCTCGTTGGAGATGATTTTCAAAAACGTCTTAATTGGCCTCTTGCCAAAGTTATAGAACTCATACCAGGAAAAGACGGAAAAGTCCGAACTGTTAAGCTGAAAACTCAATCTAATGTTTTAACCAGACCTATCCAGAGAATTTTTCCTTTGGAGATATCATCTAATGAGTTTTTAGATTCTCTTTTACAGGTTAAAGACAGTGATGCGGGACGAAGTGAAGCTGTTCCAGAACCAACGATGGATGCTACTAGGCCCTCTTCGGATGCCCAGACCACCCGATCCGGAAGAGTTGTTAAAGTGCCTCATCGCCTTGATTTATTTAACATCTCAGAAGAGTTTTGAGCCTCCTGCAGTAGCCGCAGGCTCAAAAGGGGGGAGGATATGTTGGAAATCAGCCTCACCGCCACTTCATTTGAAGTGAAGTGAAGAAGTGACTTTTATTTCCGAACTGAAACTAACACAGTTTTTGTTTAGCTCCCAGGCTGTGTGCACGAGTCTGTGACGCAGCAGCAATGTTTGTAATCCTATGAAATGTACAACCCTTTTTTCGCTATTAATTAAATTGATTTATATTTAATGGATCTGTTAGTGATCTTATACTACGACTCAAACAGTTGTTAAGCATCGGGTAGATGCGCGAGAGCCCCTTTTTTCGTTAATATTCCACAAGCTTTGTAAATGTGAAATATGCTTGAAAACCTATAAATCAAAGAATTCATTTTATAACCACAAAAAAAAAATGTTCAAATAAACAAGTACTTAATTTAAAACAAAATTGTTCATCTATTTATCCTTCGAAATGTCTAAATTGTGATAACTGTTATCCTTGCAAGTTATCATTTTTTAAACATAAGAAATTTTGCACAAAAGTTGATAAATCGTATGTAGTCGTAAAAATGAAAAAGATACAATTTCAAAAAATATATGTTGTCCAGTCAGACTATGGGCTTGTGAAGAAATTAATAAAATCTCTGTTTTTTTAATTTCCTGAACATAACCATGAGCAAAAATTTTAAAACTGTAATTATCAGCCATTGAAACAAACGTGATGTTTGATAAAAGCAAATTTATGTTTATTTGTGGTTCCACAAAAAATAAGGGATATCTTACAAAATGGATCGGAAATCGAGAAAATAGAAATAATTTCCCAGTAAAGGAATCCTTTATCTCCCGTAAAGCTATTTGTGCTTATTCTAGATATTTAAACAATCTTCCAAATCATAATGTATCATTTGATCTACCACTCTTCAGACACGCGAACAGAAAGAAATGATGATAAAAGGTTGTACAGAGATTTTATGTATCGATTCTACGCATCAAGACGCAGTATGATTTTTATTTTATTAATTTTATAGTACCTAATGAATTTGATTGTAGTTGTCCAGTTGCTCATTTTATTACTAATTTTCTAGATGCTGAAACTCTGTATTGTTTATTAAATAGTTTAAAATGTTGTGTACCAAATTTATATGTGAAGTGTGTGACGACAGATGATGACAAAGTTACGGTTTTTGGCCAAAATGTCAAGCATCTTTTATGTTCGTGGCATGTACGGCAAAGTTGGTTCCGGCAACTTAATTCTAAAGTGGTAGATAAAGAAGTAAGACAAAAAATGCTAGGAGAATTAACGAAAATATTACATGAAAGAAACCAGATCACTTTTCATGATCAAATAAGTAAGCTTTTTAATGACTATTTTGAGAAAATAGAGATTTTGTTGAATATTTTTCTGAAAATTATAAGAATAGATTAGAAGAATGGTCTTTATGTTATCAGAACTTTCCACATGCATTTACTGATACTAACTTGTATTGTGTATCATTTCACAATCAGTTGAAAACTGTTTATTTTCAGCAGAGACATAATAGACAATTAGATATTCTAATTTCTACACTTCTTACAATAGAGAAATATATATATATTTAAATCATACCTATAAATTATACACTAATGTATCTCCCAGAAGTTCCATTTCTTGTTTTTTAAGCAGACATCAGTGAGAAATGAAAATTAAGGACAGTGATGTAAATAGATGCTCTGATAATTCTTGGCCTGTTTGTTCCCAGACAAAAATTAAAATATATACCAAGCAGCATCTTTTTGATATTTGTCTGTGTAAGGATTTTTCCTTTTATAAATGCCCTAAAGTATCAAGTGTATCATTATGTAGTCACTTGTATCACTGCAATTGCTTAGATAAATTGCTGTGCAAACTTGTACATAAAGTGCATTTACTCGTTAATAGACAAAAAATGATGGTATGTTTAATTCTTCAAGGATTAATCTTGAATTGAATCAAATGCAATGAAAATATGAAATCAATCAATGTGTGTTCTTTTAGTCATTACATTCCACAAAGTATTGAACAAAGAGTAAATGCATGTGAGAAGTTTGTAGAAGAATTACTGCAATTAATAAGACAGCCAAAAGTCCAAAATATCATGTTAAAGTGTGTTTATACAACATTATATTAATTAGTTTCAGTATGTAGAGGAATTTTAAACTTCTAAAAAGAGAAAATTACAGAAACGTCAGCAGAGCAAGAATCAAGATTTTAATGATAGTGTAAATGATTCAGAAATAAATGAATCTTTGGAAAAGAAAATTAAATTAAGAGCCTTAACATTTGATTTAAATGACAACAATAAACGTCTGTGTGATCAAAATAAATCATTCTCCCATCCATTAAAGTCTAAGGAAGATATTTCTGATAGAATTTTACAAATTGGTTGCTATAGTATCAATCGTATTGCTTTAGTGTTTGGATTCTTATATCAGTACAAGTGAAGAATTTTTTATAAAGTCTGTGTGTGCAGATTTTGTTAGGGGATGGTTATTTGATGTAATCATAAATGCATTTTTATACAAAATTTTAGTATGAAATTACTTTTTGATGAATGTACTTTTGTTGATTCCTCGATTACCCAGCCTATCTTATCTAATATATTATCACTTGGAAAAGTTTTTCTTGTTTCTTTGAATTCTTTCAAATATTTATTTATTCTGATTAGATTCTGATCATAGCAGATATAAAGAAAAATACCTTTTATTTATATGATCTAATAAATTCATATAATCAATACATAAACTTAATTAATAAGTGGTCTAATGTAATTAACAGTTAGTTACAAATTAATGGTTTATGGGATATTCAGTGTCCACCGCATGCTTTACAGAATGATGAAAGCAGTTGTGGTGTCTTTATTTTTTATTATGCATTTGAACATGTAAATAAATTAGGTTTAAATCTTCCTCTAGATATCCTTCAATTTAGAAAATTTATTTATAATATTTTAACTGAGAATGTTTCACCTCATATACAGCAAAAGATAAATGTATCTTCAATAGAGCAAAACTGTTCAGTAAATATTGGAATGTATGAAGATTTGACCAAATCATGTTTAAAAATACATGATATTGAAATTACACCATATATGTTAAAATCAATAGATCCTTTTATAAGTAATGAAGAAGAACATTTGTTTAAATCTGTATCTTCGTGTTTTCGAAAAGGATGGCTCTATAATATTATAATTGATGTCTTTTTTGTTTAAAATTTTAAACAGTTATGAAGATTCTGCCTTTATTAAGTCTAATTTACAAATACCTAAAGCAAATTTTTGTATTAAAGAGCCATTATTAACAAGATTAAAATCAGTAAAATTATTTTTTATCCCTGTGAATTTAAATTGCCACTAGATATTAATAATAGTAAATATTCCAGGTATGATATTTGAATTTTATGATCCACAAAATAAATCATGTGGACAAAAGTATCAAATTCTAATTCATACATGGTGTGAGGTTAAATAAGAAAGTTAAAATTAAAAAATGTTTTTCGAGACAAAACATTTGGTAATGTTTGAAAAATAGAAAGTATAATGGACAAATATTTTGCAATTTGTCTGTTGTCATACAGTTTATATTAAAAAAACTTTTTTTTCTGAGTTTGCTTTATTTTTTAATATTATATGGTGGTAAACAAATAAAAATGCTTATGTTTGTATGTAACATGGTAGTATAAGAGAAAATTGTTAAAGTAGGCAACAATGAGCTTTTTTGGCTAGGGTGATGCCCCCCCCCCTCCCCACACACACTAGTGGATAATAGAGAATAGTTCATTTTATGTTAACAATGCATTCTCAGGGACCTGCATGCCAAAATTTCCTCTTATTTTTATAAGAATAATAATAAGAAAATTTGTACTTACACTTCATCCTATCAACTGTGAAAGATTTCTTTAGGAATGATTGGCAGGTCTCCACCAATTTTCATGGCCAGTGAAATAGTATGTAAGTACTGCAGATTTTTCCTTTCATAAATAATCTCGTAACATATTTGGTCATTTTTAATATTTCAGGCTTATGTTCGCAAAATGAATAGCACATTGTTTTCAGTGTTTTTTGCTGTTTTACACTTTTTTAATTTAGTCTTTATTTTTTAGTAGACAATGGGCAGGTAATAGCAATGGTATGTATTTAAAAGTCAAGAGGAAGCTATGCCAGTAGAATTTTCTGAAACTGAAGCTAGTACTCATACATTTTTAAGTAATATGGTTGAATAATAATATTTATATTCTATTCAGGTAATTTTATTTGCTATATTTAGAATCTTTATTTTCAATAATAAAAGATGAATAAAAGCTAAGTGATTATGTATTCTGAATAAAGTCTGGAAAAAATCCTTTTTTTGAATGATTTTTTACTAAAAATTACTCCACATATTATGAATTAGTCATGTCTGTGAAACATACATAAAACTATGCATAATATAAGTAGTGTCTCTTACAAGACATAATTAATACAGCATTATCCCAATTCCTTCTTAAATAAAATATATCTTCATTCTTTATTTCATCATCAATGATGTCAATTGATTTTCATTGATTGAGATTTAAAAACACATTATAGTCACTTAAAATGTGGAGATTTTCTTTACTGGTTAATAAGAGTACTTGCACATTCATAAGTTTTAGTATACAAATTAAACTTTCACACATTCCAATAACAAAAAAGTCAACTACCAATAATTGGATTTTTTAATTTTTCAACATTCAGAAACAAGGAAATAAAAGATGAATATACTGGTCTTATATTAATTATGGAAAATAAGTGCTAAAGTTCAGTCCATTTTTAATTTTTAACTATTTATTGCAAAATAAGATGGCATAAAAATTTATGCATAACTTCTAAGTCAAGTGTCAGGCAAAGAAAGGGCTTGTGGTCTTTCATACAGAAAGTGTAGCCAGACTTCTATTATATAAAATCATTCAGGGAATTAAATATCTTGTAATTTTAATTCTAGAATAAGTCTTGTTATTACTTAATAGTTAATAGTATAGTGCATATTATTATGTCCTGTTATTACAGAAGTATTTGCTGAAGTGTCTGTTTCCCATTTTAATGGATGTTTTCAGAGTTGAATTTTTTACAGACCTCCAATATCCATAAATGGTTTGACACATTAAAAATAGAGAATATTTGCTCCAAGCATATATATATATGTAATAATTGTTCTTTTGGCGGAAGATGAAAGCAATTCACGTTTAGTCATGGACAAAAAAACTGCTGTGCAGATGTCTGGACATTATGGCGTAATGGAGGATCGGATGGAATTTTAGAAGCAGGACCCATGTGATAGCCAAACATCATTTTTTCCTGAATGACTAATTTCTTAATACATAACCGTAGAAGACTAGGGGTGCTTAACATGTCCCACAATTTTAAATATGCAGTTGCATTTTAATTAATGGCAAATAGCTAACAGAGGCTGAGCGACAAGCTGTCAGCACGCAGGCGAAAGATAATGCGGTAGCTCAAAGGAAGACTGGAAGAAGTTTTATAGTTCCAATTCGAGTTAAGGGAAAAGATTTGGTTTACAATTATTTGACTACACAGGAGGTACCTGCATTATAATGTTACGTAATTTCTAATGATCTTGAATTTGGGAGAAAGGATGAATTTATGGAGAGAGCACCAAATTTAAAATGTTAATTTTAAGGTCTCCAATTATTTTTTAAAGTAGGTACCATGTTTTGTTATGTCTTACATATATTTCATTTAAATTTAATATTAATAGTGTTATACATGAAATCCAGATTTGATTTAAACATTTATAACTAAAGAACAAACATTGCTTTTACAAAGGCCATGTTTTCTCCTATTTTGCATCAGTTACAATTATTTTCATGCACATGAATATATTTCGAAGTGTTAAATTAATTTTTTATCTTTTGTACTGCTATATGCCTGAGAAAATAAAACTTAATGCTAATCTGTATCAAAAATCTGATGTCTCATTAATCTACTAGGCCAAAATAATGAGATTTTATAGTGTATGAATTGACCAAAAGTGTGCAGTTACAATTCAAACTTGTAATATTGTATAGCAAACATTTGAAATCACATTTCGTAATATTTTCAATAAATGAAAAATTTTACCATTCTAATTGATACAAGTAGGGAACCAAACAGCTAAATTGGAAAAATGTCTTAAGTGCATTCTTGTAATCAATTTTTATGATTTTATTTTATTATAAGAGAAAAAGGAAAATAATTTTTAGTTACACGATATTGTTCTGTGCCAGTGTGTGTGATTTATACTGAGAAACACGAAAGATAAAAATTGAGTTTCGATCACTTTAGATAGGATTTCACCAGAATATTTTCTGTTATGGAATATCATTCATGAATGTGGAAGTTTATTGGTTCAAGATATAACTTTGCATTTTCATGCCAAAGATTACACCTACAAAACATGAAACGTATCCTATGAACCTTGCAAGGTATGAGCGAACCATAAAAATAAGAATTGGTTGGTTGGTTTTATTGGTGCAAATTAAATTCATTATACAGTATCAAATATATGCCAAACATTTTTCTTTAAACTGATAAGTAAAGACAAGAATACATCAAGTACAATTTTAAAATACTACATATAAATAATAAAATTGTTGTGAACTGTTAATAAACTACAGAAAGATTTTAGATTTTCCAATGTTAAACTATATTGCTGTGTATATGGAAGTGTCAAAATTAAACATGGCTTCTTTACAAACTTAATGTATTTAAAAACGTTGCTATATAAGCTGCTTAAAGTAGCGTTATTTTATACATAACATCCAAACCGATGTGATTAGGGAACCTAGGTACATTTGTATAGACTGGGATATAACTATTATATTCTTGTCTGTATTCATAAAAATGCCACACTATATAGCATCACTGTTATCTTTAATAAAATTCTGAAATAATTCAAAAGTTTCGTATGTGCAGAGAGGTAATTCTAGATCCTCTATTGTGTCGACCTCATATTTCAATCATAATAATAGTTGTGTTGTCTCTTGCACATAAGATCCAAAGGCAGGAGTGCAGAATGGATGAATTTAGTGCCAAGAATGATAGTTACTAAGCACCGCATGATCAAATTACCACAAAATTTGAAAATCAGAAAACTTTTTGTACCTTAGCTGGAGTGATTGCTAAAAGCAAACCACCTAGTCTGTGAATAGATGTTCCAAGTTTTCAGGTAATGTGAGGCTGTTTCCCTGAAAAAGATATCCTTCCTACTAGGCAGATAGCCCGTATGTAATTTACAACATTTTATCCAAAAAAGTTAAAGCTTGATAGTCACTTGTCAACAAATAGATTCACTAGTACGAAGTAGTGCACCAAATTTAAATAGCATTTTAAATTATAATTATATTGAAAAATATAGATGCCTGTCAATGCTATTGATAGCCAGAGACCTACATATGTTAAAGAACGCTGGTATGTGATAGTGCAGTAAATTTAGATACTTTTTAAAATTAAATCCAAGAATACTTGTGCCCATGAAGGTCACTACTGACCTATGAATTTACAGCCAGTGAAGATCAATGCATAGCTTACCAGTGGAAAAAAGACTGAACAAATATTAAAACTAAACTAAAGAACAGCAGTGTCCATTAAAACTATTGGTGGTTATTGGCAGTCGTCAAAAGGTCACCGGTGTCGGACACTGGAGATAATTTAATAAACTATGTGTTATGACATAACATAATATAACACTCCAAAAATTTTGGAAAGTGTTAATGACTTGAAACAACAAAGTGCCAATTTTTATTGGAAACAGCCAGTCCTTCGAGAAATTTTTATTTAAAAATTGGAAGGTCTCTGCAAACAACAATGAACAAACCAAGAGAACTCCATACTCCAAGTCATACACTTTTTTCTTTGTCACAAAAATATTGACATCAAGTGATTCCTCTAAAAAAAGCATTATTTATAGCTCTCAGCAGAAGTACATTATCAGTATTGATCTCCCTTTCTAGAAAGCCATTATGATTAGGAAAAGTATTACCATTTCCTTCTAAATAATGATCAAAGCTGCAGTGTACCATTCGCGGCAGAAGTTCGCGTAAGTGATTCGTTAGAGCAAAGGTCTGATGATTTCGTTTGCTTTATTTGATTGCAGCTAAACACTCAAGGGCTATCTTAGTAAGGGGGATGCCTTCTTGGAGGACTCTCTAAAAGACACTGGCTCGTATATACGTTACACATGGGGAAAATCAAGAAAACGACCATGCAGCCAGCCCATTTGCCCGGAACGAACAATCAGTGTTCAGTGATTTTACCACTCGGCTGCTGATGGGCAAAAAGCAAATATAGTGAAAAGCATTTTTAAAAATGTAATGGAACATCATTGAAATTCTGGATTTTCCAAATTTTGTTTTTTGGATCTATGCCAAACGTTAAATCCCTCCTTAAAACTCTGTTGCATAGAGTGAGAAGGGAAACTAATAAATGGTTAAATCAACGAATGGTTCAGCATGGAGTGGCTAATATTCTCAGCCTAGGTTTAGTCTTATATGTCTTAGCTAAACCTCTCTTCATATGGTTCTGTTATGATTTTAGATACGTATGTGGGAAGTCTGCCTGATGACATAAGAATACAGATTCCAGGTTCCTGAATGCCTACACAACAGATCAGTAACGGCCTTCACAGTATCATCTATTTTTACACACCTTTACATTTTCATTCCAAAGGAAAGCCTGAGATGGAAGCAAGGTTAAGTCTCTCTCTCTCGGAAAGAAACCTTGGAATTCTAAATATACTTCTTGCTCAGAAATACCAGCGTTCCGCTGGATATTTCTGTGCTGGATGAGCTCTCGTCTGACCATAATCCGGTCAGGTTAATTCTGGATATCAGCAGCTATACCACAGCAGACAACAGAGCATTTAGAACAAACTGGCAGAATTTTGCCAAAGCTCTCCGCAACATTCGCTATGACATTCCAACGATACACAAGGGGGGATGACATTGATAGTTTCATACAGGATCACACCAAGAACATTACTGATGCATATAATAACGCATGCACAGATGTGCCAGTCCGGCACATTTACAGAGACAAGGAGCTTGACAAATTAATTAAACAACGAAGCGCAGCCAGGAGGAAATTTCAAAGAACCAGATCCAGGGTAGATAAGCAGACTTTTAATAGATTATGCAGTGCGGTCAAGTCTCTCACTAACTTACAAGCACAATGTAACTGGACCAACCACCTCAATTCCCTTTCAGCAGAGGATAATTCCCCGTGGAAAACAATTGCAAGGTTTATTAAATGCCACCCTAAAATTCTGCCCTTAAAAGGCCCTCAAGGGATCCATTACACTGAAACTGAGAAGGCCGAACTTTTAGTACAGATACTGGAGTCTCAGTTTTGCACCAAGAACATTCAAGATGACACTACAGAACACCTAGTTAATAGTTTTCACTCCACTTTAGCGAACAGCCCTTACAGATACAACATTGTCCCTGCCCTCCCATCAGAGGTGTCTGGCTATGTCAAACGTCTTAAATACAAGAAGAGTCCTGGACTGGATACTGTTACCAACATAATGATAAAAAATTTTCCAATGAAAATCATCTTCCTCTTCACCAAGATCTGCAACAAAATACTTGAATGGCAGCATTACCCCAATCCATGGAAGGTGGCCAAAGTTAGCCCAATTCACAAGCATGGTAAGCCGCCAGCTCTTCCGGAATCTTATCGACCTATTAACCTGCTGTCATCTCTGAGTAAGATAATGGAGGCAGTTTTACTTACAAGAATCAATAACCACTTAGAGGAGAAGAACTTACTTATCCCGTTCCAGTTCAGATTCAGGAAACGATTGGGCACTTGTAATCAGCTGTACCGGGGCATATATTTCACAAGTGCACATCAGCGCAGCAACTGAGGGAGAGGTTTCGAAAATGGACCAGTGAGCTTCTGTTGCTCTTGTGACGCTAAATCTTTGAAACTGTGCGTGTAAGCGTATGTTGTTTACGTTTTAATTTTCATTTGTTTTGCAGTTAGTAGAAAATTTCGGAGCGCTTTCGTTTCATGAGTTTAATTAATCGCTGACATTTCACTTTCGCGATTTTTATCATGCATTGATGTTGGGATTGCTGTTAACGTCATATTATCGCTCTTTACATCGAGAAAATGACTCAAGCTACAATTAGGTTCGAATATTATGCATTTACTAACACCTGTGGATTAAAAGAATTCAAGTATATAATGTTTTTTCATTGAGCTGAGAAGGACCGGAAGTGCTACAATGAATCCATTAGTATTTTCTTATCTCAATGCTTGCATTCTTTTGATTTTGAAAGTGTAAGATTCAGAATATATATTGTGTATGATATGATTATATCCATTGTTAAAAGTTATATATATATATATAAATTGAATACATTCGTTGTGAATATGATAAATTCATTCTGTTTGATGAGTATTTCTTTTGCAGACAGTACATTTAAGAGTGAGCAGTTATTAAATGTGAAATTTAACACAATGTAAACGAATGCAAATTAAAAGTTGCAAGTTTAATAAAACTCTGCATTTGCTATTACTATAAAACATCTTTTTCATATAGACTGCAATAAAAAGTACTAACTTCTATTTACATATATAATTCGTGTAAATGTTTTTCTTATATGCATAGTTTCATGTAAAGATAGTATTTGGGCTCAGATGTTTATCACATATTTCTTTCATCTTATTTACCACTTGTTAAGTAATATTTCTACTTAAGCAATCATTTAGGATCATATGTTTAATCACCTGTTTCTTTCTTCATGTGCTATATTTATCTTTTGTTCATAACAGTACAGTTACTTCTAAAAAGAATGTGAATATCTCAGGGCATATGGTTATTATTTCCTGTGTGCAATATACTGCCAAATAGTACAACCCATAATTTTACATTCTTACAAGCATTACAGAGATTATTCTAGACTTTGATAGAAAGCAATTTTTAATGACTTTTATCTTTGTTGTTTTCCTTCTTTTTAATTAAGCCAGAACGACAATAGAATTTCGCCCATTTCAACTGAATTTCAGACCATTATCAGTGGATAACTGCATTTCATAACTAAGGAAGAGGGGTAATTTTTCTCCATGTAAACTTCTAAGAACATTATTTATTCATGACAGAAAATCATGAGACTGCCAGTTCTTATGCAACAAAATTGTACATTATGGAAGATATACATGTATATGTAACATCAACAAACCTGCCATGAAAGTATTAGAATTAAGAACTGGACATAGGTAAAGAAGAACAAAATGTTTAGAGTTTAAGCTATTTCATCATTTACTAGTAATTGCATATTTAAAATCGTGACATTGCAAATTTTTACTCCACTATGCTCTGCTATTCAATATGATATTTCTGAAGAGAAAAGTAATCAAATATTAAAAAAATGTTTCCATTTTGATTGATTTTCTGCTTCATCTAAAAGTCAACATCCGATTACAACGTCGCTTCTGCATCTCTTCGTATACTAAGCTCGGTCATCATGATTGCTGCTTTTCTAAAAGCTAGCTGCATATTTGGTTTCTTTGTCTAACCTTTGTAAAATATCGCATATATATATATATATATATATATATTGTAAGACAAATCAATGTTTTGTGTTTATAACTAACATTTGCAGAGTAAGAAATTCTGCAAATGTTGATTTTATCAGTTTAAAATGTATTTGTAACACTACATAGTTGTATGTAGAAATTTTTAATTTTCAGTTTATACATTAGAATAAAATTAATATATGACAATATCAGTTATAATACACAGACATCTTTGAAATACAATATAATTTTCACTTTATGCAATATTGTGGAGATTAATATATGATTACACCAGAAAATATTTAAACTGCAATATAATTTGTTACCTATAACACTGAAAATTAATTAAACCTTCAGTATTACAATTAATGTTTTGCAAAAATGGGTATAATTATTTTACAAAAGCTACAAAATCTGAATATATAGTTCATATTTAGCTGCCAGGTGCTCGAAGTTAGTTTCAATTACCTATTGTACCTTAGTCATTGATTTACTCAAGTGAAGGTGTTGAGACACCATAACAAGTAACTGAAACTAACATAGTAGCTTTTTACATTCAACAGAGCAACTTCAGCAATATGTAAATAAACTTGTATTTCATTCTTATTTATTCTAAAGGTATCTTTCCTCTTATTTATTTTCAAATTCATTTACTTCCTTTAATTATATAAACATATTTTTATTTTAATTTTCGTTTGTTATGACAATTTCAGTTATGTATTGTGAAATGTGATTATACCTTATGAAATAGGATATAGTGTTAGATTATGTTGTTTCATATGACAGAAACACCTTCAGTTTTCAAATTTTGCATAATTAAAACTGTGTCATTCTTTCAAAATAAAATCATTTATTAAGGCACATATAAATAATTTCTGAAATTAAATATATTCTTATTTTATTTCTATCAAGTAAATACAACAATATAAAGATTAAAAAAAAGTAAATACAATTAATACCATAAGTAATTCAACTCAAAATATGCTAGTGACCTTCTTCATGGCTTACAGCATTTGGACGATTTTGTAAAATATTTTGTATAAGACATCGTGGTCATTTTGATTTTATGCTGATGCCTGTTCGAGGTCTTTCAGCATGAACAGTTAAACTGCCTTTTGATGTTGAAGCTTTTCGTCTAGCTATTGAAGTTGGCTGCACTTTAATTTTTCGGCCAAAACGAAAAGTTGATTTATTTTTTGAGTATTGGTAAAAAAAATCATATGAATCGGATGTTGTACAAATACTTTTAGTTTTATGCAAAAAGTTTTCAGTTAAATTTAAAATACCAGTATCAGGGTTGTTTTCCATAAGGTTAGCTAGGCGATCCATTTCACTTCGAAATTTTGATATGATGACATTTTCTGAAGGTACTGATTTCTCTGTTGTTGATACAGATGATGAATTGAATGTGTCCCCATGGCTGTTTCCAACAGTACCAAAAGAAGAGTTGAGAAAAGTATTTGTTGATTGTAGGCTATTAGAATTTTCATGTTCAGTATATCGATCTATATCCATAATATCTGCATTTTGACTGCAATGACTGGGACCACGTGTCATTGGTTCTAGAAAATTCATACAAACATTTGTACTGCCTACAGCAATGCAATAATAAATTCTCTTTTCCTCCATGGTTAATATGGGGGCATTTGGAAATGTTACACCAAATTTAATGTGTACAGCTGACTGATGTTTGCAGAAAGCACCTTAGATTCCTACAGGACAACTACATATGCCAATATCAACTTGATAAAATGCATTATCTTTTTGCGACTGCACAATGTAAATTTTGTCTTCTTTTTCCACTGTACACTCTTCAATTATTTTTTGCCCTTTATCAATATGCTTTCGAAAAAGCAAATGTGATTTCTTCAAGCGATCAAACACAATATCTAACAGTCTTTTAAATACTTTTCTAAAATATTAAGTACGAATTCCAATAAAGCTATTGAGTTGAATGCTTTGAGGCGTGTCAGGATTATTTCTTTAAGTATCCTTACTGTAGCTTCTGAATAATTGTTTGTATTATGACTAAGATTTCTAACATCCAGTCTATAACACATACACCATTCTTCTTTTCTTTTTAAGAAATTGGATACATGTGCTATTAGATTTGGATAATTCTGTACATATTTTGAGTTAAAGAACTTCTTCACTGTTAGCATACATTATTTTTTTAAACAGAGACATAATGTTTTTACGATCAGCATTTGCTATATTGTTTTTCGAATTCCACAACCATCTCCAAAAAGCTTGTGGAACATGAAACTGGCACAGTAGTTGCCTCTTACTTTGGAAAATTTGGCGTAATGCAGCTTTTAAAGATTTGATTTGATTGATTTTTGTAATTTTGGCACAAAACCTGTCAAGGTTATCTGCACCAGACACATGGTAACAGTGCAGTTAGTCATTTGTAAAATCTTCTATCTTAGGTAAAAGGTGACTAAAAACCGATTAAAGTCTACAATAAAAGCTAACAAATTAAAGTCTATCATAAAAGCCAATATCTTTTAAAAAACAGAAACAGATTACGATGATGAGTTTTTCCAATTAAGTTTCTTAAATCCAATTCTGAACAACTGAAGTGTTTTAGTCGAAAATAATTAAAACTCTGGCATTCTACCAAGATGTGACGCACTGTCAGATTTGCATTACAGTTTGGGCAGCGGGGATTCTCTTTTCCTTTCAGGAGATACTCATGAGTCATGCGACAATGGCCAATTCTTAGTCGAGTCAAGAGAACATCTTCCCTTCTATTAGCCGTACATGGCCAATATTCAATGGTGGGTTTCACTTTTCTCAGCTTATTATAGACTTTGTCATCCCATTGCCTCTGCCATTTACTGAGAATTTTGCTTTTGACAAACTTTTTTATGTCTATTAATGGAATCTGAGAATTATACATTGTGGTCTCAGTTTTGGCTGCAATATCCGCCAACTCGTTCTCCTTAATGGCAACATGCCCAGGAATCCACGAATAAAGAATCCGGTACCCCCGATTTTTTAGAGTATTATTCAACTTCAGGATTCTGGCTACAATTGGGTGAGAATGATGAGCGTAATTTTCCAGAGACATTAGGGCACTCATGGAGTCCGTGTAGATGATAAACTTCATGTAGTGTTGTTTTGAAAGGTAAGTCAAACCCAGATGGATTGCAGTAAGCTCAGAACAAGCTGTGTGTAATCGGAACCCCACTATATTTTTCTCTGTAGCGAAAGCGGGACCAACATGATCCTGAGATTTTGATTCGTCTGTATATAAAGGGATGTACTTCCTATATTTGCTTCTATGTTAACGAAAAATCTGCTTGTAGATGATTTCGTTAGTTTGCGATTTACTCCAGTGTCGAAAAGTGTCCAGAGAATGGAATCTCCAATCCTCCCAAGGAGGAAATCCAAACAAATTCTCCAGTTGTACATTTATATCGGTTAAATTATACTCCTCTATTAAATCACTCATCCGCAAGCCGAAAGAATGGACACATGATGGTTATGCCCGATATAAACGGGAGTATGGGTCATTTAGCAATTTTGACTGCGTAGGAGTTTCAAAATTCATGATAAAAATTTGAAATAGTGTTTGAAACAAAGATTTTCATGTCTTAATCGCAGGGAGGTCTCGTTACTTTCCACATACAAGCTTTCCACTGGAGAAGTTCTATAGGCACCCGTGCATATCTGAAGGGCCTGGTGATGTATCGGATCAAGTTTGGCTAATACTGAAGGCCTTGTCGATCCATAAATGACTGATCCATAATCAAGTTTCGAACGAATAAGAGCTCTATATATAAGAAGCATTGAGCTTCGATCAGCACCCCAAGAAGTATTTGACAGTACTTTCAGAACATTCATAGTTTTTAAACATTTCTTTTTTAGATAGGTAATATGGAGAAGAAAGGTAAGCTTATGGTCAAATATCATTCCTAGGAATTTTATTTCCTTTTCTACAGGAATCGGCACATCTTGCAGATATAGTTCGGGATCAGGGTGAGGAATTTTCTTTTGACAGAAGTGCACATACACAGTCTTTAGGGTGGAGAACCTAAAGCCATTTTCCTGTGACCATTTAATGATTTTATTGAGAGATGTCTGCAGTTTACACTCGATATCATTCAGGTGTTCCCCGTGACAGCTGACTTGCAGGTCGTCAACGTACAGCATTCCATGGACTGTTGGAGGCAGTTGTTTTAAAATAGAGTTAATTTTTATACTAAATAATGTGGCACTTAATAACACATAAAACTTCCGATCCTGTAGGAAATGTTTGATGAATATCGGCATATTTCCTCGTAAACCATTGTTATAGAGGTCACGAAGGATACCGTACCTCCATGTGGTATCATAGGCTTTCTCTATATCAAAGAATATGGATACATAGTGATTTCTTCTAACGAACGCTCTACGTATACCTGTTTCTAAGAGTAGGATGTTATCGACAGTTGCTCGTCCTTTTCTAAAACCATTCTGATAAGGGGAGATACAGTTATTTATCTCCAAAAAATAGACCAGATGAGTATTGACCATCTTTTCAAAGAGTTTACAAAGGCAGCTAGTTAGAGCAATGGGGCGGTAACTTGACGGACTGGTAGGGTCTTTCCCTGGTTTAACAATGGGAATGACAAAAGCTGTTCTTCAGGCATTTGGAAAGACTTGTTCCTTCTATACTCTATTAAAAAGAAAGAGGATGGCTGCTAATGACTTAGAAGGGAGGTGTTTCAACATAGAATAGGCAATACCATCCGGACCAGGACATGAAATTCTTGTCTGCGATAAGGCTCCTTTCAATTCAAGCATAGTAAAATCCTGATTGTAAGGTTCAGTATTGGGAGATTTAAAGTCAATAGATTGTTTTTCGATGCATATTTTTGCAGAAAGGAATTCAGGAGGATAGTTACTGCTGTTTGAGACGGCTGAAAACGCCTGTCCAATGGCGTTGGCAATTTCTTCTCTACTAGTAACTGCTTCACCACTTATCTTTAAGATGCAGAGTGTGTGCTCTTTGTAGATACCGGACGCTTTTCGGATTCTCTCCCATACCTTCTTACTCGAAGTAGAGGAGGTAATCGAGGATACATACGAGGTCCAGGAATTCTTCTGACTCTTTCTCCGCACCTGCCGAGCTTTTGCTTTAGCCCTTTTGAATATTATAAGATTTGAACCTGTGGGATATCGCCGAAAAATGCTCCACGCTTTCCTTTGTTTTCTAATGACATCTTGGCATTCATGTTTCCACCAAGGCCTTGAGTATTTTGGTAGTTTTATCGACATTTTTGGGACACATATATCAGCTGCTTCAATAATTTTATCTGTAATGATCTTCACAGCCTGATCAATGTGCACGTTCTTCACTATTTCTTCAGTGAAAAGGGCATAATGTAAAAAAGATTCCCAGTCGGCTTTGTCCAACAAAAACCGTGGTGTTCTAGGGATAGAAAAATTCCCATTACCTGTAATGCTTATGATAATAGGGAAGTGATCACTATTATATGGATAATTATCGACATTAAAGGAACAGAATGGCAAAAGCTGGGGAGAAACAATAGCGAGGTCAATCGAATGAAAGGTCCTTGTTGGCTGATGAAAGTAAGTACTTTCTGTGCTATTGAGGATACAGAGACAGTGGTCGTAGAGTAGCTGTTCAATTTGCTTCCCTCGTCGGTTTGTGTCTGTACTACCCCACAAGGGATTGTGTCCATTGAAATCACCGATCAGAAAAAACGGAACTGGTAGTTGGGAAATTAAATTCTCCCAGTCTCCTTGATCTATGCTCTCATTAAGCGAGATGTAGATACTGCAAACAGTTGTCAGTGTCCGAATGTTCAACTGTACTGCAACCGCTTGGAGGGGCGTATCGAAGCGGAGAGCACTTGCAGGGCAATTGATTAAGCAAACAGACACCACCACTTGCGCGTTCACTGAATGCCTTATCCTTTCTTATCAGTGAGTACCTACAGAGCTTTGCAAAGTTACCAGGTTTGAGGAATGTCTCTTGTATCGCTATACAGATGGGTTGATGTTTATTAATAAGCTGCTTAATACCATCAATACCCTGGTAGAAGCCACGGCAGTTCCACGAGATGAGAGTAGCCATTAGGAATGTTTATTGCTTCGATGTTGTTTCTTTGTTTTGTGAGGCAGAACATTTCTCAGGAGATCTTTGCCTCCATCTGTTTCCATCTCAGATTCAATAAAGTCAGAAAAGATCCCTTCTATAGAGCTTCGGCTTTCTGAGCTTTTAATTTTCTTTTTTGAACTCTCTGCTTCTTGTGTTTTTATTTTTGAACTTTCTGCTGTGTGTTTGAGAGGAGGTGGCAGAAAACTTTTTTCCTTGTCATTTGTTTTTGATTCAGGTGTCTTTTTCTGTGTGCTATGCGAAGTTTGTGTACTTATTGTCCGATATGATTTAGTGGCTTGAGAATAGGAGATATTTGCTCTTGGCTGACCCATGCTAAATTGTTTCTTAGCTTCAGGATAGGATATTTTCTTTGTAATCTTAATGTGCTGTATTTCTTTCTCTTCTTTCCATTTAGGGCAGTTGCGTGAGTAAGCCGGATGATCAGCATGACAGTTTACACATTTTGGATCAGCTACACATTCCCGACTTTCGTGCCCGCTTGCTGAACAGCGAGCACATGCCAAGTTTCCTCGGCATGCTGCCTTTGCATGGCCAAACCGTTGGCACTTACAGCAGTGCAGTGGGTTCGGCACGTACAGTCTTATGGGGCAGTTTAGGTAGCCTGCCTTAATGGCTTTCGGTAGCTCTGGAGATGAGAAAGTGAGAATAACATGTTTTGTGTTGACTAGTTGCCCGTCCCTACGGACTTTTATTCGGCGGACGCCACACACGTTTTGCTCAGCTAGTTCTTTTGAAAGTTCATCCTCAAGCGGATGCCACACACGTTTCGCTCAGCTAGTTCTTTTGAAAGTTCATAGACTGATATCAGGTCTGTTTCCGAGATGACACCTTTTGATGTGTTCAAAGACTTATGCGGGGATACATTAATAGAATGCTCACCCATATTGGTCATTTTTAGGAGAGAGGATGATTGTGCATCCGATATAGTCTCGATGAGCAGCGATCCTGAAAGGAGCATTTTTATGCGTTTTGGCTCGCCTACTAAGGCCACAATATGCTTATGGATGAAGAATGGTGATAAATTTTCCAGCTGACCTGTTATAACTAAAAACTTTGGACATTTGCTTGTGCTAACTATGGTCGAAGTGCAAATTCGCTTAGCAGCTCCAGAAATTTTTGTTTCCATATGGTTAGGAGAAGAAGTTAAAGTTTTCATATTGTAAAGATAGAAAGATTCGGGCCCGACCGCCCCACCCACCATGGAGCCCAACAAGGGAACACAGATCCCTGTGTTAGGGCTAGCCGGGCCTATACGCAAACTGAAGCCCCCACAGTCGGCTTTCCTGAAAGAAGGAACTTCCGAAAGCTTATCCCCTAGCCACTGACCAATAGGACAAGTGACTAGCCGATCGACACTAGCGGGGACAACTAAATGCCTCCCGTTTTAAGTAGAAGCAGAGGCCTAAGCAGCGTGTTGGGGACAGTACCTCGCCCCTCAACTACCAGGATCCTCCTTTCCTACCCTACGGGTCATCACCATGCACGGCAAACACATAGGCGGTTTTCTCACCATGGTGAAACAGGAACCAGAATAGTAGCTGCACCTTACAGTGAGCCCCATCCTCCAGTAGAGGAAACCACAAAGGGAGAGAGATAGGAAAAAAGAGAGAGATAAGAAGAAAGGAAAAAGAAGAAAAGGAAAGGTCACTGGAGCCTTGGGATTGTGACACCCGATCACCAAGACGGTAATCTCCTGAAGGGTCTTCACCTGCTATGCTTTAACTGGGCATTTTGGAGCGGCCTTCACGCCTAGGGTGGCCCTACCGGGAGCTATGCTCCCGACGTACTTTGCCCGCTCCGCCCAGTGACACCTCCCTGCCACGTTGAGGCAGCATAGCAGGACTTGGGGGGGGGGCAGCTTTTAAAGCTGCACTGTCATCAGTCATAAAATTTTCAATTGTGAATAAATTAATTTTTTTCCACACCTCTCTCAACTGGGAGAACAGTTTCGAGTAATTTGCTTCATTTTGAAAGCTATGTATACCTATCCCAATTGGTATTGCCCCAGCTTTTGTGGCAACTAAAACTACAGTTATAGAGCTCTTTGCCTGATCACATGATGCACTAGAGTCTACAAAAATGGAATGTGATTTTTCCAAACTTTTCACCATTCTTTGCATCAGGGGTGTTATGACTGCTATGCAGAGAGGATTAGCTGCAAATTTGATAAGTGATCCTTTTTCTTGATACTCTTTAATTTTGTTAAGTGCAATTCTAAGGAATAAAAGAGAAATATATATATCTGTATGTATGTGTATTTAATTATTATGCATTTACTATATAACATGAACTTTACATATTGTAACTGTATTCACAAGTTCACAGATTTAAGTATAATTTAAAAAACATATTATAAATAATTACTGAAAATATTGATAAAAATTATTATTTTACCATTAACTTCATTACAGTTCTGTCATGCCTTTTTATCAAACTCTTTAGAAATATTACTAATCTAAGTGGATTATTATATTGTATATATACTGCACTTTTAATTGTTTTATAATCATAAGTGTTCTTTGATATGAATAAATATTAGCAATTAACAAGATGTTATATCAATTAACATATTTAGATCACCATTTTAAAACATAACACTTGAGATATAATTTACATTCAGGTTGTGATATTTAGGATATGTTTCTATGCATGTGGAAGCGAAGTAATAACGCCTTTTTAAATTCTTATTAGCTGCAAATTCAATAAGTAATCCTTTTTCTTGATACTCTTTAATTTTGTTAAGTGCAATTCTAAGGAATAAAAGAGAAATATATATATATATATCTGTATGTATGTGTATTTAATTATTATGCATTTACTATATAAATTAAAATAATTTAAACAATTTATAATTGAAATCATTATGTAGTTTAAAATTGTGTATACTTTCAATATGTAGAACAAGATATTGTATTACTAGTTGTTAATTTCTACTAGTAACTCTTTAAAATAAAAATCACAGTTACTATAACAATTTAGTAAATAAGTTATATAAATGGAACATTTTAATTATCATGATAAAATACTGACTTTTCAAAATCCGGTCCATAGTTCAATCCTCTGAAATTTTCTTTTAACCATTTTTCATGAATTTGATAAATCCATTTTGCAGGTGGATTAATTCTGCTGTTGGCTAATTGTTTTGGGGATTTGACCATTAATGAGGATTCAGGGAAATTTTTTACAGCTGCTGGTGTCATACCTAATAATTGTGGGTGGAAATTAAAATAGTGTTTTTTATCATAGCAATATTAACCTTTTCATAATAGCAGAGTTTAATACTGACACCAGAAACTGATGTTCAGCTATGAATGATGCAGTCCCTCCCCCCAACATTAACAAAGCGTAATTAATATGTTTATTGAGACCTACATGAGTATACTGATGGTTAGTATCGACCCTCATAAGCCAACTATGAATATATTCATATGCCAATTGCTCACACTGAAGGTAAAGCAAGATATAGCATATTTCATGAGTATTTTAATATGGACCTTGGGTTGGAATGCGCTTTAGCCCACTGCTTGGCGTCGGTTGTTTTTGAATGAGCAATAAACGCGCCAACATGGGTAACTTCGTATATCCACCAACATGGCTGACTGTTTGTACGTTGCCTACATTGTGCAATTCGCTGAAGTTTTTTTTAAGTTTAAAAGGAACGCTGTGCCCATGGCATTTTCTTGTAATTTATTTTCGTTATTTTAGCTTATTTTGTTCATTTGTGTACGTTGCCTACATTGTGCAATTCGCAGATGTTTTTTTAAGTTGAAACGGAACGGTGTGTACATGGTATTGTTTGTAATTTTAATGCCCTTTTAAAAAAAATTCCTTCTTTCTTCGATGCCATTTTGGTTACGTTTTCGCGGAGCGTGTCGGGAAGGTTATGTAACGGCATAAAATGTGTAAGTATTACAACATAAAATGTAAATAATTAATTTAAACATAACAGACAAATATTTTAATGATTATAATGTTCGTTTTGCATATTATTTTATTATCTTTTTGTGGCAACTAATTTATGCTTTAGAATTCTATGTTTTGTTTACAATAGGTTTTCGCGGAGCGTGTCGGGAAGGTTGCAATTGCAAAGACGTTTCGCAGAAACGCGCCGAATTGGCGATTTTCGAAACATCGCCAAGCAGTGGGCTAAAGCGCATTTTCACCGGACCTTGATTTGTAAACAAGCAGATAGCCCATTTGGTGGCTTGGTGTAAAGAAAATTATTCAGTACAAGTGTAGTATACATTGTAAAAAATACTGTGGCTTAATCTGTGAGATCTTTATTGTAAATAAAGTATTTTTAAATATTTTCCATTAACATATATCTATTTACGAAAGTAAGAAAATAGAAGTCCTAAATTTAATTTACATTACTGTAAACCTGTAAGTTTGATCGAAAGTCGATTTTCATGTAAATTAAATTAAGAATGGAATACTTTCAAATGATTTTTTATATAAAGCAGTAGCGTTTTCTGGCGCAAACAGTAGCACTGATAGACTTACTATTATTGTTTGAGTACTCTTTTGTTATGTACCTGCCATGCATTTTGGCATGTGTGTATATGTGCATAATGGAAAAGTAGGGCTTGCGTGCCATCTATAAACTATTCTTGTAACAGAAAATTGTTTACAATTAAAAATCCTGCCAAAACACTTGGCAGCTACATAATGAAAAATTATTGTTGTTTGCTTCATGTTTATATTCAGAACTTTGATACTGAGCATCAGGCGGGTGTCATTTCGTCACACTATTAACAGCACCTTGGGACCCCAGCGAGGGGGAAACCTCAAGAAATACCAAAAATCAGATATTCAGAACAGCTCTGTTGAGTATTTTTATTTGGGGTGGGGGGAGAATTGCAACTTTTCAAATACTGTATAGATCATGAATCACACTGATCTATGAATTTTTAGGCTAATCTATTCTACCAACTTGATGAAAATTTACCTCTAACTGCAATGCAGTTATTACATTTCTGGCAGCTGTATTCTAAAATTTCTGTATGTTTTTGAACGTATATATCAAAAATGCATAATGCCAATTTATTTGGCCAGTTGTTTGTCATCATAAAGTAGAGAGAAAGCATTTGATCAGAAAACTCGAGACTAATATCATGCTATTCACAGTTGGCATATCAAGCAAAATTCTGTCTGATAAGGTAATTCTGTTTTGACCCTCTAGAAATGAAAGTGCTTGGCAACCTTTACAAAATATATCAAGGTGCATGGCAGCAAATTTTTATTTATTAAATTGCATATTATTTTACATAAAAATTATATA
>KK118449.1:190623-209105 GCA_000611955.2 Stegodyphus mimosarum
TATAATATTATAAAAAACTATAACCTAAAGTTACACCACTGTCAAAGATTTTGTAGATGACAATTAAATAAAACAGCATTAAAATTGTCATGCTTGCTACTTAAAGAAACAACTATGATACAATAGGAGGGCCAAATGTCAATTAACAATTGTTTGATTTAAATCATATATTTGGTTTAAAACATTATATGATATTTGATCATTAGTGTAATATGTTAGTCTGTCATGACTATAAACCTAGTTAAAACTCTTAAATTGCACATCTATTGTAAACCATCATTAAAACATACGTTTCTGTATAGGAAAGCGTTTTTACAAGAAATTTACAAATAACTTACCATTATTAAATATATTTATAAAAATGTCTTGTGTTTCTTCAGATCTGCGAAGCCAGTTCCATGCTTCTGCAACTTCAGTTCTATGACTGTGCTGATTATTTATATGAATAACAGCACAGAAACCTTCACCGATCAAAGGATCTCTGTAGCGAGTGTATTTGCTATTTCGTTTTATTCGGATGTTTAAAGAAGCAGTCCATTTCTTATCTTTACCTTCAGCCCAAATTAAAAAAGAATGATCATTATTTGAAAACAAACCAGACATGGATTAAGGAAAAAAAAAGTAAAATTAAGTAAGTAAAGTAAAATTTAGTAAGTAAAAATAAAATTAGTAAAATTTTCACAGGATGTTTTTACATAATGAATACAGAATCTATATACATTCATAACAGAAAGAAACCTTTCATTTTCAGTATTTAACAAGCACAGCTTTAAGATCAGTACCTTGACAGTGAAAATCATAAAATGTTATAAAAATAATTTCACCTTATAAATTACTCTACTGAATATAGTTAAATGATTTCTATGGAAGATGTACTTAAAAAGAAAAAAAAAAAAAAAAAAAAAAAACTCAAAAAGTGTACAATCAGAGGGTAATTGACTGCTTAGGTTAATATTAACATTGTCATTGTGCCTGTGAGTTTCAGATAATCCATTATGTTTTTACTCAAACATTATAAAAAAGATAGATTGTGGGCCATTTTTTCAATTTTATAAATTATTTCTTAATAAAAAGTTGGAATTTACGTTTGTTAGAGTTACAACAGTGTTGAGACCTGAACTTAATTTTGAACTAACATCTACTAATTAAGGCAATGCATTCATTGTGTTAATTCTGTGATATTATTATACTTGATATACTTAAAATGTCATTATTATATTATTTATAGTATATAAATAAATAAATAAATATATAAGCACAATTCATTATTATATATTGGGATAAGAAAATGGTATATTTTTTTTAGTTATTAACTGATTCAGATTTTATAAATTATTGCAGCCCTTAATATTTTGTTTATCAAATACTGACGCCATTATAAATGTCTAAATAAATACTATAATTTGTTGACAAATCTAAATATTCATGGCAAATTTAATATGACAGTAGTATTGCAATTTTTACCTTAGTAATCTGAAACTCGGACTAGTTTTCAAACTAGGCAGCCCAATTTTTAAGATGTGTGTATATATATATATAATGTGTACTATTTTGAAAGGTAGTTTAATGTTAAAATCATTTTATAGAAATTTATACAGAACTTTACTTATAAAAGTAAAGCTTTAAATAACAATATGCAATTAGCAACACGAATGAAGTTCTTAAAAAGCACTGAGAAACCATATTTTGATAAAGTTTTCTTCAGTTTGACATAGTATTCACAATATCGAACTAATTCTGATGAAGCCTAAGTAACTCTAATTAAAATAATCTATTTATAAAGTGTTCATACCTTTTAGTACAGCTAAAATTCTGCTTAAATATTACTAGCATTTTAAATTTTCTTTTATTTATTGTATAGTTTTTCTTTCTACAAAATAACAGCATTCACAATATTTTAAGTAGTATATTTAAGCCTTAATAACTAAATGCATCTGGATTAAATGCTATTTCTTCACGCAGATGCAAAACATAGATATAATAATAATATTGAATTGGATGATTTTATTGAGAGTTTTTAAATAACTCTCAATAAATTTATGCAATTATATTTAAAAATTGTATGACACTTTTTATTCCAAATGTATAGAAATATATGTTTTTTCATCTGAACTGAATGTAGTACTTTCAGTACATTAAATAATAATTACAGTTAACATTTTGCAGTCAATTACTCTTAAATACAAAATGCTACATAACTGTTATAGAACTTGTAAATTTAAGTACATACCTTTACTTTACGATAAGAAGAATGCTGGCAAATGTAGTTTCTTGAAAACAGAAATCGAGATTGATCAGTAGAAGTTTTGCGGAGTATCCAACATGTGTTTGTATTTCTTTCAACCAGGTAGTGAAATCTTCACAATTGCTTATATTTGATCTAACTTCTCAATGAAAATTTTCAGAAGAAATCGACGATTCTTTAATTATTTTATACTGGAAATTGCGCGGCAAAATATTTTCAACCATCTTGCTTAAAGCGCGCGAAAGGTCATGTGATGTGATAGAAATATTACTGGAAGCCCATTGATTCAACCTAGAAGCCACTCCTTCAGTGGCTACGCTGTTCCATGTAACTGCGGTGCCGAACACCAGGGTGCCTAGGCTCTAAGAACCCCCACATCGAACAGGTAAGTATAGTTACGAATATTGTGAATTGTAACAGAATGGATCTTAGAGATCATAAACTTATAAGGGAAATACATAATTATCATGAAATTGTACTTAATATTTTTTAAGTAGATGTAAATAAAAATTCATTATTTGTAGTAGAAAGCAGGTCAGGCACAGAAAACCTGTAAAGAGAACATATGCATGGCAAGAAACAATAATAGGCAAGTCCGAGACTTTTGGTGCCACTAGGTGAAATAAGGGTACATAAACATACTGATTATGAGATACAAAGAACTAATATATACATGTTAAGTTATAATACATATATTACATAATACATAATTATTAAACTAGATTATTACACATGATGGCCCTAGGGCGCTTTATATACAATGGGTCGTTACAGTCATAACTATATTGGTAATCACAGGATTGTCAATTAACTCCTGCTGCTCAAAAAATTTCCGCGCAAGGCGGCTGTAGAATATTTTAATTTCCTCAATGTTAAGCTCCTTGTGGAGCTGCTTGTTTCGAACATACCAAGAGGCATTACATATTTTTCTGAGTGCCCCATTTTGGGCTGCCTGTAAATTTTTTCTTAAAGACTTGCAGGAATACGCCCAAACTGGGCAGGTGCAGCTAATGATGGGACGCAACACGGATTTGTAAATGAGCAACTTGTTGTCGATAGAATAAACGCTGTTTCGAGCCATTAAGGGGAATAGTGACGCTTTACGCGCTCGAAACTTACTAATAATATGTTTAATGTGTGGGTTCCATGTGAGAGATTTAGCGAGGATCACCCCAAGATAAGGGACCTGCTTGACCCAAGGGATACTTTCACCATACATTTGTAGACAATCCGGAGATTTTCTTTTCTTAGTGAACAATATAGCATTGGTTTTGCCAACGTTGACTTTTATTTTCCATCGGACTAGCCAAGCCTCTAGTGCTTGGTTGTGTTCTTGTAGGTGTTGTAAAACTGGACCAACAAATGCATTTTGTGTAAGGATCGCAGTGTCATCAGCATACATTGCGAGAGTAGTGATGAGTGTAGTGGGTATGGCGTTCACATAAATGTTGAATAGAGTGGGGTCCAAGAGGGACCCTTGTGGGACGCCAGCCTGGATAGGCCGGCTTATGGAAAGTGAACCTGAAACATGAACGGCAAAGTGTCTACCTGTCAGGTAGGACTTAATTGTGTTTGTAATGTAGCCTGGTAATCCCAGGTTGTGTAATTTGTATATGAGGGCATCTAGCCATACTCGATCGAAGGCCTTAGCTATATCCAGGAACAAGATACCAGTCACACTGCGCTTCTGCAATCCTTCGCTGATATGCTCCACCACTCTATATAATTGGTGCGTAGTAGAATGTTTCTGACGGAACCCAAACTGGTACGGTATGATGATCTTGTTGTCCAGTAGATAGGTGTTCAGTCTGTGTAATATCACAGCTTCCATCAGTTTACTTACTGAACTTAGCAGGCTTATGGGTCTATATGATTCCGGTGCATTCGCAGGCTTCTGTGGCTTCAGTATAGGAACTATTTTTGCTCTCTTCCAGACGTCAGGATGATGTTGTAACTTCAAGATGTAATTAGCAATTCTGGTAAATTAGAAGATGGTTTTAACTGGAAATTTGTTAATCATTTGATTTGTGATACCATCAATACCTGGATTTTTCTTGTTTGCTAACTTCCTGATGTATCCACAGACCTCCGATGGCATGACTGAGATAATGTTGTCTGTGTGGGGGCTTGTTATGTATTTGTTGTGAAAGTCAGCAATAAGCTATTCTGTGTTTGTATCTGAAATGTTGTTTATGCAGAACTGAGATTCCTGATGCTGTGCTAAGAGTTCTGCTTTCTCAGTTCCAGTGTAATGGATCTGTTGGGCGAAATGGAATTGTAGCGTTTTTTGTACCTCCTCACAGCTTTCCACAGGGAGTTATCCTCAGTGGAAAGTGATCCGAGGTAGCTGGTCCAGCTGTCTTGTGCAAGTTTGTTTGTAAGAGACTTGACTGCCTCATTCAGTTGGCTGACGTGCCTTTTATCAGCCGGGTGCCTTGTACGCTGGTATTGCCTCCTGGCAGCATTTCTTTGGCGACTCAGCAGTCGAAGTTGTGGAGGTTGGAAGATTTTACCAGGTTTAACTTCAACCCTGGCCTTGTTGACTGCTGATTGAAGTTGGCAAGTAAAATCCTTAACCAAACTATCAATGTCACTCCCCGAGTGTACCGTTGGAATAGAGTACTGGATGTAGTTTAGAGATTTGGCATAAGTTTGCCAGTCAATACGAAAGGCTCTGTTGTCTGTCATGGTAAAACTACTGACGTCGAGGATAATTCTGACCGGGTTATGGTCAGATGACAATTCATGCAGCACAGAAATATACAGCGGACAGCTGACATTCCTGAGCAGGAAGAAGTCAATAATAGCCGTAGACCCAGCAGCATACCGTGTTGAGGTTTTTGGAACTGCAATGTTAAATCGAGCCGAACCGGCTAACCTGTAGATTAATTTGCCTGTAGTATTACAATTGGAGCAGTTCCAAGCTCGGTCTCGTGCGTTCAAGTCTCCATCTATAATGACATGTGTACCAAGTGTAAGTAAAGTTTCTAGGTCCGCCTGTACGGCAGCCACAGGTCGCATTGGTGGTATATAGGTGGAGATAAAAGTGTATGTTATATTGGTGTCTGTAGTGATGCAAATAGCAGTAGCTTCAACTACAAATATCTGTGGTATTGTTTTGTGGTAATGGGGAATGCAGCGTTTGACAAGGAGTGCAGTTCCTCCTCCATTCGGTCGATTGGCATTGGCACTCCTGTCTGTGCGATAGGTACAATAGTTGGCAACAGATATTGGCCGAATTGGGTCAAGCTTGTGTTCTTGTAGGAAAAGTAAATCGGGGCCGTGCTCATTTGCAAACTCCCGTAACGTAAACTCATTTGCGAACTCCCGGGTGCGTAAAGTGAGGGGTAGTACTCTACCCCATAATTGCTCGAAACAGCGTTTTATCTATCAACAATAAGTTACTCATTTATAAATCCATTCTGCGTCCACTTTTGTGTTATGCCTGCCCGGTATGGGCATATTCTAGAAAAAGTTATCGAATGAGGCTCCAAGCCGTCCAGAGCAGTACACTGCGTCAAATTGCTGACTCTGAGTGGTACGTTAGAAATTCTTATTTACATGATGAGTTAGGGGTCGAGGTATTAGAGACCCACTACTATAAAATTCCCAAAAGATTTCATCAGAGGCAAAGTGCTATCTCCAACCCGGCAATTAAAATTGTCGATTATGACTTTAATGATCTTTATAACATGTATCGTCCGCTTGCTATTCTCAACACTTGGATTATGTAATCTTGTCATATTCTACTACTTGTACATGTTTAATGTTTATTTTCTTTTGATTTACGAATTGTAATTACTTATATACCCTGTCAATTAATATTCATTCCTTTTGCAGCATCTCTGCTTCTGTATTGTGCTTGTCTGTTGCATGAGTTACTCAGATTATGAGCTTGATTTGATTTGCATATTATCTTTGTCTAATTTATCCTCTTAGTTTCAGCTATCTAAGTCACGGACTCGAACAGCTTCACACATTTTAGGCACATTTACACTTTACATTAGTTATTAATGCTCAAGTAAATTCTAATCACCCCACTACATTATATTAATTTGTTACTTATTATGAATTCCATTCGGTTATTTTACGTCACTGTTAGAAACACCACAACATATTCTACATGGGGTAGGGACTTCGGCCCAGGTACCCAGGTGTACGGGCACCACTCCACTCCACCGAATTCTAAATATATCCGACAGTCATATTCCTTTAAAAGACGCAAATATTGGAAAATATTCAGTATTAAATGGATCACAAGCGATAGATCTGATGGCGTTCATATTAACAGGTCAGTACTGTTAAGTATCCTCTTAAGTTGGTAGACATGGGTTTGCAATCTATCATTAAGGAGACAAACAGTGACATACTCAGTTGCTCTACGTATTTAAGTTCTTATCCTTACTTCCTTAAACAGGATTGTCGTCATTAAAATCCTCGGTTAGAATAAATGATGCAGATAAGTATGCAGATAAGTGCTATCGTAAGCGTTTTCGGGTGCTGTTATCTATGAGTCCATTAGGAGGCAGGTAAAATCAATACCAAAAATATAATATCAATCTGTACAGTACAGGTTGAAGACAGTAGTGAGCCAAACACATAGATGTCCCACAAGGAAAGGATTTTCCGTCGGACATTGAAGTGCACAACGTATTGGCAGTCAGCCTGCCCAGTTCTGCAAAAACTAATAGGTAGTATTCAAGGAGGTTAGAATAGAACGAGGGAAGGTTCAACTCAAACAGCGAAGCTTGTCGGCCATATTGCTGTTATCACCGTGACCTGTGCAAGGAAGTCTGTCATTGCAACATTTTTTTATTAAATATCATTCCTTAAAGTAAAAATTGGAAAGTACACCCAACAGGTTGCTAATGAAACCTAAGCAAATCCTTGAAATATGCAGAAACATCATTTTTAAAGGCTTTAATATTATGCACATCCATTTAGATTTCGAACTATTTCCTAATAATTTTCTGTACATAGTAAATTATGAATATCATCTTTATTACTTTAAAGCAAAAATTCAACAACAGCGAGCTATTTCATTATAAATTTAACATAATTTTACTGGAAAATACATGCACGGAACAGCATAGAAACACGTACATTTCGCTGCCGTAATGTAATGTTTTGAAGTAACAATCATGGACGCCGCTTGTTAGGGAAAGGCGGGCAAGGCTTCTTTCCCCGTTAGTGGAGGAAACTGAGAACCCTCCCTCCTTCTATTCTAACCTCCTTGGTAGTATATCTGTGGGATCCCTGCCTCAGCAACCATACATAATATGGTAAATAAAAAATTCCGGAATTTACAATAAATAAAATCTATTTATTTTATTTTTTTATTCCAATGGCGGGCACTATTAGAGCTGGAATCCCCGGTCACTTTATTATGGGGCTCCTAGCGGGTGGGCCACCGTTGCCTTCTATGAAGGGACAGGCCTTCTCCAGGATTTCAACCCGAAGCCTTCGGGACTGCAGTCAGTGTCACTAACCACTTTCCCGTCTGAGCGGCAAATAATGTATTTATTTACAACTAGAGTTTAAAATTTTAAGTGCTTTGGACAAGTTATCCGCTCCGGTCAGACCACTCTATTCTCCTACCGCAGTGGCTAATCGCACCACCTACGTTAGCGCATGCGCACAATCAGTCCAGGTGCAAGCATTTTACGCCGATTTGACGCAAGGCAGGTGCATGCGCACAGCGTTTTTCATTCAATGAGCTTACAAGTTTCAATCATCTTACAAGTTTCTGCTTATCTTCCTTATACGCGATATCTTTGTTAATTAAATTTTAGTTATCGTTACTAAAATTTACGAGTTACTGTTACTGAAACTGTCATTGGTTTGAAACGGGGGCAGATAAAAAAGAAACCTTAAAGGCTCGTTTCCACTACTGCGTATGCGTTGTGGTGCGTATTGGAAGAAACGCATTACGCAGACGGACAACCGTTTACACTATTGCGTTGGATTTACGCTTACGGAAGTTCGGTGGTCAGTTGCATTCATTGCCACCAGAGGTCTCTGATTTAACTTACGGGATTCGGACGATGTTATTGGAAATTTTTAGTTCTGCTTATGAACTGTGAAAGTAAAGCAACTTAGCAATTTTTAGACACGTAAGGTTATAATGCATATTATGAACATCTCTAACTGCATAGAAGCTGGAGTAATTTTTAAAAATTTCTTTCCGTTTCTAGAAGACTTAAATGTTAACGAAATAATATATTATTAAAATTAAAATGTACTGTTACTGCAAAACAAATAAAAATGTTAAACACATTTAAAAATAGCTGGTACCTTAAAAATACAGAGCAACTGTAAAGAAAGGTTCACAATATTTACACAAAATTTGCTATGCTTGTATACCGCTGACTGCTATGTGAGATTGTATATTTTTAAAATATTCGCAAATTTGGGGAGAAAACAGATATTATATACAATTTTAGCGTCAGTTTCTTCTGTGTCATAGCTGGATAATTTATTAGAAATCTCGTTTCTTTCAAAATGCACTATGCGCAGTTATATTTTATGCATAATCCATAAAATATTATTTTGAATTTATAAATTTTAAATTTATAGCTTTTTATGGAAGAAGTTATAAAGATAAGCTTATTTCTCTTTATATATGTATGCATACCTAAGGTAAATAAAATGGAAATATTTAATTAATTAATTCCTGTGCTTCAGCTGGAGAGAACTGAATTTAAAGCAATTATTATAATAAGTTTTTTAAAAATTGTTTTATTAAAATTGTTCAGGGCATTAATACTGTCTCATGTTCATTAGTATTGAAAGTTTAGACCTGGAAACATCCCAAAGTCTCCTCACATGTATGTGCATTAACATAAAAGTGAAACGAAAAAAAATGTTTATATATATACAGGGAGTATATTTTTAATTCTTATTATATTATAATTTTCAAAATAAATTCTTGAGGGAAAATTTTAAATAAATAAGAGCATCAACAAAACGTTATATTTAATGCACATAACAATAGAAATAAATTTTAAAACACAAATATAGATAAAATTGGAACACGGAGCTGAGAAAATTGCAAACAGGGTGAAAAAAGAAAAGTATGGGATTCGAACTCACGACCCAAAAAGGCCACAGCCCGCTACCGTCAGCTTTACCACTATGCTATCATCACACTAACGTAAGCGGCAATTTTGTCTTATATACATTATGAAGTAAATGAATTCATAAAACTAAATTTTTTTTGGGTCTATTTCAGTGTGCTATCGTCTAAAAAATTCACCAGAGTTTGTTCTTCAGCTTCTAGAACATTTCTTACAAAAAACATTATTTTTTAAAGCGGCATTCCGATTGAAGTTAAACGGACTGCTAACAATATATTCCATGTGCTTACAAATATATGCTAGCCAAAAAGGTATATTTGTGAATAGAGAAATATAACTTTAACGTACTCTTTAATTCAGTGAAATATTTAAAAGGCTACTAAATTTAATTTATAATTAACATTTTTAGTTTTTACCCGTTTCAAAAGAAAAAAGTAACAAATCTTTTCATGCCATATCTGATTTGCTATAGCAGTTTGATATAGTCAGACGTTCATTATCATGAAAGGTAAACGTGTATGCAGAACTAGAAAATAATTTTCAGGACAAATTTTCCTATTTCATGAACTTGGTATTATATTTTTTGCGCCTGATTTCCTTGACAGTAATCACTGCTCTCGGCGAACTAGTACTGTAGTTGCAGCTTGCAGCTATCTTATTTTTATCTTTTTAACTAAATTCAGCTGATTGCAGTCTTTTTCAGTACGCAGATTTCTCGCAATAATGTTAATTCAGAAATAAGTATTTTTTAGCAAAACATTCTTTCCCTGAACCAGCGTTCATCGCTGCTTCTGCCGCCATTAATTTTTGGTGACAACACCTGATTGCTCCTTTTTTACTACGTGACCCCAACGCTTCCGCAGACCTAGGCATGGAAGTTGAACATTGCTGAACTTCATCCGTTCCGTCATCCGTCGACGGATACCAGATGTCAATCAAAGTGAATTCGCTCGCTGATTGGAGAAACGCATACGCACCGCAACGCATACGCAGTAGTGGAAACGGGCCTTAAATTGTGCGTGTGCGAGATGATGCATTTGAAAACAAGACGGATAAGGAAAAACTTGCGATTGAACTAAATTATTTTGTGGATTCAAGAGTTGCCAAACGAGGAGCTTCTGACAAATTAATTGAAGAGGGTGAAGTATGTATAATTCCACAAATTATACCTATGCAATGTATGAGATATAAAATAGTAAACATTGAATCCATTCGAAAGTTTTTTCAACCAGATGCTTTCCTGATAATTGAGCAATTAAAAAATGCAATTATTTGCATGGGGTGGAAATACTGGAACTGTTTAGAAGATTTAGAATATAATTGCATTCAGTCTGATTTGTGCCTTAATTAGTATAACTGGACTTGTGAAAATATTGTAATTTATCCATCATTCAAATATTGGTTTTGTCCAAACTGTAGATATCTGTCATTTGTTGCAAAATATATTGATTTGAAATCTTTTTATTACTTAATTAAAAATTATTTAATTTGTAGAATATATTGTCTGAGTTCTATTTCATATTTTTAATATAATTATTTAAAAATAATGTGTGTTAATGGGAACGTTGAAAGAACGTTTAAAAGAAAATCCGAATTTCTTTTAAAGCAATAAGTAATAGCCAAATTTTCTAAGTACTAATTTATAACACAAACTATTGACATAAAGCTGATAAACAGTTTATGTTCAACAAATGTATTTCATAGAATGATTTTACAAATATATGACATTTAATTATTACATATTGTTTTAACCATGCATAACTAATTTAAATCATAATGATCACACATTATTTATATCAGTCAATAATATAATTATGATACAACAATAACATAAACACAGTGTAGTAATAATATATACAATGTAGCAATAATAAAATATATGACAGTAAATATGCTAGATCCCAATATATAATGCGATGCAATAAATATAGATAATGCTGCTAGATTCCAAAATATAATGTAATGCAATCAAATAGGTAGTATTCTACCTTAAAATGAAGTAGTAAAATCTATAACAAATAAAATAATTAGTAATGAAGTACAACACACATGGTGTCACTATAAATATTCACCAAAATATGTATAGTAAGAGAATAATTTACAAGTAATAATTATCAGTTACAAAGACGAGGTCAATCTATATACATGATAATGTTCAGTAAAAGATAAGATCAAATGATGGTTCTGCAGCGGCAGCGCCAAACAGGCGATACGGACTTAAAAACTGTACAGAAAAGCGCCAATTGCCGAAACAGTAAACCTGTTTAGCAAACCTACAGGCTGACGGGGAGAGAAGAATTTTCTCCGGCAGTCCTGCTTAAGTACTTCAGACTCTGTGCTTCACCGGGATATGTGAACTTTGGTATCCGTATCTGTGCTGTGCTCAGAATTTCTTAACCCTTTGAAAGGCACCGGTATAAAAAATATACCGGATGTTTGTGAATTTTTTAACCTCCTAAAAATGATAATTTTTCTACACCAAAAGTTCTAATCTTGAGTTTCTAGTGTTTTCTTTTGATTCTAAATGGCAGCACTACCATATGATTGCTCAATATTTTGCAATTATGAAATTCATATACCTCATTTTAAGGTATCATGTTTGAAGATTCACAAATTCTATTGAAGGGGGAGAAAAAATAGAAAATCTGCAAATGTATGACATACAAATGCTAAATATTATATATTTGCTGCATTTAAATGAAAACTGGTAATTAAAAGAAGATTATTTATACGATTTTAAAACCGGTATATAAAATATACCGGCGCGCATACAAAGGGTACAATGCCAATAGATGGCAGCACCAGGCATTTCTCTATTCTGTGGGATGACACAAATTACTTTATAATTGTTTATGATGTAATAATTAGTTATTTGTGATTAATTTACCAGTTGCTTTGGATTAAATATTATGTTCATGGGTGGATGGGGACTTTCCTAACCCTGTGTTAAATATGAATAAAAGTATCTTAGTTCTTTATCCTTAGTTTACTCCAGCTAAAATTTTAATTTCACCACTTTACTGGAGAAAAACTTTGATTTCAAATCTGTCGTCTGGCGTCAAAATATCATACAATTGTAGGGGTTAAATGTGGCATGTTAGTCCTGAAAGACACCCATTACTTCGTGTTTTCCAAAACCTTAGAATGCAGAGAAAATGAAAAGAGGTGATTGATAGCTAATTTGGTAGTGCGGGGGTCAAGCTATCTCTATAATGGGGCAGTGATAAGATCAGACAAAAGAAAATTTCACTTACAAACACGGGAAAAAGGAATGCACTTTTGCACCTGCTACAGAAATGGAAAAAATGCTGATTTGAAAGCTTGCTTTTATGCGTCACGGTATCCACGTCTTTGTTAATTTCAGAAGGAGATTAGGGAACAAGAGAAAGTTTTTCCCATGAATAGATTATAAGTAAGAGGTTTTGGAAATAAGTCTTCACTGTTGGTGAAAGGAGCGAGTACATAAGGTCAGTTTTAGATGCAAACATTTATCTTTGGCAGTTAAAAAGGCAGTTTCAGTTTATCATATTATACTAGTTCAATTACAGCATGATACGGTTTACACATGCAGTGATATATTAGCTAATCTTTTTCATTAAATGATAATATTGAATTTAAATCACTTTCAAAAGCTTTTTACCCGTATTTTACATAAGTATGTTCAGCTGGGTGGCATCATCAAAGTTCCTAAAAATATAAATTTTATTTATTAAATTTTAAATTTCTAGTGAAATTTTAAAAGTTTTTGACTTAAGATTTACATAACTATAACCAAGCACTCATTTTTATAGACACACATCAAAAGTACGCAATAATAGCTTTAAAAAACAAAAGCTAACTCTTGGTAGCTCCATGGAAGAAAATGTCCTAGAGGGGCAGCGCTATAAAATATATACCGGCTCTCAAAATTCAGGATTTCACTCTAGATTTTTTTTAAGCCTTAATTTTGTGTTCTTAGGGTCCATAAGACACAATTCATGCAAAATTTTATCACAAATTAAATTCTTTTATATACCGCCCCTCAAAGGGTTAAGCTGTTATAATGTATCTGGCAACTATGTTATATTTCCTTATTAAATTTGATTATTAATTGTAACATGTCTGTCTTAACTAAGATTGCTGTTTTTCTAGTTAATGTTAGGGATACTTTCTTAGGCACGTGTTACCCACACGTACCTCATTGGTGACCCTGTCTCTCGCTCCTTCTATTTCGGATCCCTAATGGCTACCTGTCTCAATCTTTGTTAAAAAACTAAAAATATGCCTTATTTTGGTGAGAATGCTCTTTTTTATGAGTGATAAATGCCCCATCCTATTTATTTCCTTTAAATTCCTTCTCATTTTATCGTATGGATTACACGTGGTTTATCACACTGTTAAGGAGGACTTACAGGTATGTGATCAGAATTTTTTTTAATTATCTGTGATTGATCTTAATACATTTTTGTGATATGTTTTGCTCTAGAATTATAGTTTTAATTTAAACTTAATTATTCATTGTTTAAAATTGATCTTTGTGTAATATTTGTGCTCGCAATTTTATTGAGATATTGAATGACTTCATTATTTTATTCTAAACTGATACGTAAGTCGTATAGTGCAAAACATTAAGTTTGTAGAGACATTAGGATATTTTGTGATATGAAAAATAAGCAACGCCTTCGCTGGGAATCGAACCACGGACCTCTCGGTTACGCGTCGAGCATACCACGGACCTGGTTACGCGTCGAGCATGCAGACCACTACACCACGAAGGCATGCGAAAAAGGCGGGAGAAATACCTTATAAGTTAACGATTTACGATATATTTATTAGTGTTAACCATGACAGGATCGGAAGGCCAAACCAACGACGAATCGAATGTGGCGGCCCAGGAGCCACAAATCTCACACGTGGCGGTTAAAATTCTCCCTTTATGAAAAAATAATGTTAAACTTTGGTTTATTCAAGTTGAAAGTAACTTTGCTCTAGCGAAGATTAGTAGCGATAGTACGAAATATAACCACATGTTTTCTTCCATAGATCCTGAAACTCTTTCCGCATTATCAGATATTTTATTTAATCCCCCCGCGACGGAAAAATATAATGCCCTAAAAGCTAGGTTAATAGCGGAATTCTCAGATTCGGAAAACGAACAAATACGCAGACTTATTTCTGAATTGCATTTAGGAGATGACAAACCATCTCACTTATTGAGAAAAATGAGAGAATTGGGTGGAAAATGTATAACTGACGAATTTTTAAAATTATTATGGCTACAAAGGTTACCTTCCGAGGTGCACGCCATTTTATCAATAAGTTCTGAATCCTTAGATAATTTAGCAAAGATGGCTGATAAGATAGCCGAAGTGGGCACGCCAACAAACAATAGCATGTTCGCTGTCCAGGCAGCTTCGGCGAGTTCCCCCAGCAATCCGAGCGATTCCGATGGCCCCATCGAGGAGCTCAAGGCCTTAAGGCGCAAAATCTCTGCCCTAAGTAAACAAGTCGAGCGACTCTCCCGCGAAAAAACGAAGAATAAATTCCCCCGGGATCCACATAACAGACCACGTAGTTTTTCACGTGGGCATTCTCGAGAACGCGTTGACGGTTATTGTTATTTTCATTCGCGATTTGGTAATAATGCACGAAAATGTCGAGCACCTTGTTCTTTTTCTCAGAATACTACGGCCCAGGAAAACTAGTAGTAGCGGCTGTCGATCGAAACTCGTCGGCAGTCGCACATTCATGTCGTTTACATGTTTACGATAAGAGATTAAATCTAAAATTTTTGATTGATTCGGGCTCGGATGTTTCATGTGTGCCAGCGACTTCTAAGTTTAAGAAAGTGCATCCTGATTCACTTCAATTATTTGCCGCGAATAATTCCAGAATTTCGACGTATGGAACAAAATTGTTAAATGTGAATTTAGGTCTTAGACGAACCTTCTCTTGGAAGTTTTTAATTTCCGAGGTACCAGTGCCTATAATAGGAGCCGACTTTTTAAGACATTTTGATCTTTTAATCGATTTAAAACGAAGTAGGCTTATCGATAATACTACGAAATTAACTCGAATTGGTTCTCTTTCCGATTCTGAAAATTATTTTTCGGTAAAGCTCATATCGGTTGATTCACCGTATCACAGAATCTTGAAAGACTTCCCGGATTTACTGAAGTTAAAATCTGATTTGGGTAGAGTAAAGCATAGTACGGTTCATTACATCGAAACAAAGGGTCCTCCCGTGCATAGTAAACCACATAGGTTAAAGCCCTAAGTTATACGAAGCAGTAAAAAAAGAATTTCAATTTATGATGGATCAAGGTATTTGTAGACCATCAAAATCAGCATGGTCATCACCTCTTCATGTAGTTTCTAATAGTTCAGGTGACATACGACCAGTAGGAGACTACCGAAAATTAAACGCGTGCACTGAACCCGACAGATATCCTATTCCGCATTTACAAGACTTTAATAATACGCTTAGCGGAAAGACAATTTTTTCAAAAATTGATATCGTTCGGGCATATCATCATATACCAGTTCATCCAGATCATATACCGAAAACTGCAGTTTGCACCCCATTTGGTCTTTTTGAATTTCCGTTTTTAAATTTCGGACTGTGCGGAGCAGCTCAAACCTTTCAAAGGTTTATGAACGAAATTCTTGGAGATCTAAAATTTACCTATGTCTACTTAGATGATATTTTGATATTTAGTGACACAGAAGATGATCATAAATCTCACTTATGTACTGTTTTTGAGAGATTAACTTCATATGGATTGACAATTAACGCTTCGAAATGTGTTTTTGGCGTTCCTGAAATATCTTTCTTAGGGCATATAATCAATAAAGATGGTACCAAGCCTCTGACGAACAAAGTTGAACCGATACTTAACTACCCACTTCCTAAAACTGTAAAAGATTTGCAGAGATTTTTAGGATTTTTAAATTTTTACCGTCGATTTTTACCCAACGTAGCTCAGAATCAAATCCATTTAACTTCGTATTTAAAAATGGCTAAGAAAAATTATAAGACACCTCTGAATTTGTCTGAAGAAGCGCGGAATGAATTTCAAAAATGCAAACAGTTAATCGCTAATGCGGTTCTTTTAGCACACCCGAAGAAAGACGTCCAGTTGGTTTTACAGGTTGATGCGTCAGACTTCGCTATCGGTGAAGCACTATCACAAATAGTGGATGGAAATTTACAGCCTCTCGCATTTTTCTCACGAAAGCTTTCGCAGGCAGAAAGGAACTATAGTGCGTATGATCGGGAGCTATTGGCAGCTTATGCTGCTATTAGGCATTTTAAGCATATGTTGGAAGCACGGAACTTTTCTTTAATCACCGATCCCAAACCGCTTACGTATGCATTTCGACAGCGTTTGGATAAATGTTCACCTCGTCAGGCTAGGCAGTTAGACTTTATCTCACAATTCACCACTGAAATTCGCCATATAAAAGGTTCGGAAAATATCGCTGCCGACGCACTTTCGCGCATAGAAGCAATAAGCATGCCTAACCCTATCGACTATGAGGAAATTGCTAAAATGCAAGAAATCGATCCAGAATTACAAACTTTGCTTAAAGAGTCAAAAGTTCTACAACTCAAAAAAATAACTTACCGAACTGTAGCTTACCAATATATTGCGATTTGTCAACAGGTACCGCCCGTCCATACATTACCCCGGCATTCCGTGAGAAAGTTTTTGCTATATTGCACAATTTATCTCACCCCGGCATTCGTGCATCAACAAAGTTGATATGTTCTCGGTTTGTTTGGCCTTCCACCCGTAAAGATTGCGCAAAATGGGCACGACAGTGCATTCCGTGCCAGAAAGCAAAGGTAAGCAGACATACTAGAGCCCCTTTAATGAAGTTTCCAGACCAATCACAGGGATTTGATCTCGTTCACCTTGACCTCGTTGGTCCTCTACCTCCTTCTCAAAATAATTATTACTGTTTAACTATGATAGATAGATTTACTAGATGGCCCGAAGCAGTACCCATACCAGACATAACAGCATGCACAGTAGCACAGGCTTTCTATGACCACTGGATTACTCGATTTGGTTGTCCGACTGTTATTACTTCTGACCAAGGGCGACAGTTTGAAAGCGGCTTATTTCGAGCCCTTTCCCAATTATTGGGAATCAAGAGGATCAGGACGTCTCCGTACCACCCACAGGCGAATGGACTCATCGAGGAATTCCACCGTCCTTTGAAAGCTGCCTTAAAAGCGCATGATACCAGTTACTGGGTAACTGCCCTTCCAACGCTTCTGATGGGTTTCCGCTCCGCTCTCAAGGAAGACATAGGAACAACCACTTCTGAACTTGTGTATGGAAAGACTATTCGTCTCACAGGAGAATTTTTCAATCCGACACCTATGGACGCGTCCCCCAAACAGTTCGTGGAGGATTTAAAATCCCACTTTGCCAGTGTTCGCCCGACCACGACTTCTAGCCACGGCCAGCGAACATGTTTCATTCATCCACGGCTTCACGAGTCCACGCATGTGTTTGTTCGACACGACGGAGTCAGAAAACCACTCCAAGCTCCTTATGATGGACCATTTAAGGTGCTAGAAAGACGAGATAAAACGTTTGATCTCGAAATAAAGGGGACTAAGCAAACGATCTCCATAGATAGACTGAAACCCGCTTTTGTGACCATGGACTCTTCCCAAGTTGCTTCCAAGAGTGTAAAAAAACCTTCGGACATTTATATCACCCGTTCTGGACGATTAATCCGACCCCCGCATCGGTGTGTCACATTTCGTTGACACTGCGGAGGGAAGTATGCAGCGGTAGCGCCAAACAGGCCATACGGACTTAAAAACTGTACAGAAAAGCGCCAATTGGCGAAACAGTAAACCTGTTTAGCAAACCTACAGGCTGACGGGGAGAGAAGAATTTTCTCCGGCAGTCCTGAGTAAGTACTTCAGACTCTGTGCTTCACCGAGATATGTAAACTTTGGTACCCGTATCTGTGCGGCGCTCAGAATTTCTTAAGCTGTTATAATGTATCTGGCAACTATGTTACATTTCCTTATTAAATTTGATTATTAATTGTAACATGTCTGTCTTAACTAAGAGGTTAATGAAGGTGTGTGGGAAGTGAGAGAGTGGGACGGTTTCTGTGCGCTCCGCTTTTCGTGTTATTACCAAAGGAAGTTT
>KK118452.1:0-11841 GCA_000611955.2 Stegodyphus mimosarum
CACCTAAAAGTCATTTCAAATTCTATCTTAAAACACATTCAAAGTAACATTAATAAGTGGTTAATACATATTTGCTAAAACAGGGCGCGTTGTGAATATCCTAAAATGCATGAACATTTTTCAATAACCCCAAGCAAAAAAAAAATCTCTATGTTTCTTAAAAGCCTCCCGGCTCAAACAAATGGAGTGACTGAACAGACCAACTACATACACACAAAAAAAAACAAATGCAAGTAATAACATATAATCAAACTCATTTATTAATTATCTAGGATAAGTTTATGGGAGACCTGGCCAGACTACCCTTACATACAAATGCAATTAATATTCCACATTAAATTTCTCCAAGAGTCATTTATCAAGATAACAATTTTTTTTTTTTTTAACACAATAACGGTTACTTAGAAATACTGAAATACATTAAATTAATCATTTAAAACAACTTCTATAGAAATTACAATTTACATAAATTTCTTATTTTTGACAATAACTTTAAATTCTACCAAGACACAAACAATCTTCTTCTTCCCCCCTTTATTTTTTCTTATTTTTCAACTAAATTTTCCTCTTTCTCCCCAGATTAAGCAAGAACAGTTTAAATTAAACTACTAAAAAAAATATAATCTTATGAAAAAAAAAACTCACAGTTGACTTTCGGGATCATCATGATAAGAAGCTATAGGCTGCAGAGGAATTCCGCCGTTGAACTGGATCTTGGTAATGAGCTACAATAAAGTCCACGAAAAATGACCTCTTGTAGAACTTCAAAGATGAAAAAAAAACCGGCAATCAATATTCTAAAACATTAAAGTTGAAGGAGAAACCGCTGCAGATGAATTCCGCCTTGAACTGGATCTTAGGTAATCAAATTCAAAAAGCCCACGAAAAATGACCTCTTGTAGAACTTCAAAGATGAAAACTCGGCAATCAAAATTCTAAAACATTAAAGTTGAAGGAGAACCTCCGGGTACAGAACGATGATACTTTTCCTTCTCACGAACAGAGAGCTTCATTTAGGTACGAGCCCTTACACTTCCGTTTTACGGGAAAACCCGCTTCAAACTCGGAAGAGTTCGCTCTGAGTTCTACTTCTCGCAAATTAGAAGAAAATTCTCTATTAATCACATCATGCCGCATCGCAAACGTGAGCCACCCGTCGGGGTACAAGTGCAGCATCGCAAATCTCCTCAGCTAAAAGCCGAGTTCGTCCGCAGAACGCTAGCGCCAGCCACCCAAGCCCGGGTAGGCCTGGCCGCAGGCCAAAGGCCCTCTCTGCTAAATATTCAACTCCAAAAACTCGAAGACTCTGGTAAAAACTGACTTCAAAACTCGCGCAACAACCGAGGAAAACTCGGTTTCTCCTCCCACCTACAATTATAGGTCCAAAGTTACACATAAAATTAAATTCTTGCCAATCCGAGACTTTTCAATATAATTTAATAGGACAAGTTCAAACCCCCAAACGAATCAGAATTAAGTCATTGTCTACAGTAGCACCTGCGAAAAACTGGAAACTAAACATTCGACCCCCCCTGCTAACAAGCGAAAAATATAAGAAACAACAAAAACTGCCCTTTCAAAGATTCAATTTACAACTTCCACCGAGGCCATAAACCAGGCGACATCACAGCGGGACGCCCGACAACAGTCTTCACTTTCAGCTTGGTAACAAAGACAAGAGAACCACGATATATTACTCAATGTTGCAACTGTCATCTTAAAAGGCATTTCCCACAGATGTTACTTCCGTTAGAAGACGCTCCCCTCTCTGCGTTAAAATTGACCGTTGAAGGAAAAAATAATTGCTTAATGATTTTAAGTACACACTTTCCAAATATATATATTCATTACGCTCTTCACAATTTCGAACTTAAAAAAACCAAATACAAATACAAATAAAATACTTAAATAATTGATTACTTAAATCATTAAAAACACTTAAATTAAAAGCACAGAATTCGCGACACAACAATTATATAAATAACTGAGTTCATAAATTTAGTGCAAAAAACAAAACATATTGCAATACACTACGATCTAGACTCAAATGTAAAGGAATATGTGCTAGTAAGTATATTATTATTGAAATTTTGTTGCATTCTGTTCCTTCACATTGCAGAAAATATTTCCTTTGCAACTGAATATGTTATCTCCTGTTCATGACTTTTACACTTCTAATATTCTGTTGCCTTAAATAAAAGAAACACGCGCATTCATTATATTCGCTGAATACACGTGTATAAGAAAAGAAAGTGTCTTCTCCGGTAAACACTATTGTTATACAAAGATATAAAAGACATTACGCAATAAAAATGGGCAATATTTATAAAATACATAGTTAAGGAAATTTTCAATTTATGCATAGTTATCTCAATTTCTGTGTTCCAGATCTACTAACTTCAAAAATAAATTTTACGTTTTCAGACTGACTAAAAATATCGTGAATTTACTGTGTATTATGTTAGCATCCAACGTTTTTGATGTTTTCGAAAACTGACTTGTCTCATGCTTTCGAAGATTGCATCTGCAAAGAATCTTCATTTAATGAACATGAAGCAATGAATTAATAATCACAAAACCTTTAATATAAAGACTTTTAAATTAAGAGTGCATTTATTAAAAACCTCTGCACCTCATATTAATACACATTTACAGAGTTAGCGCACTAGAAAAATACTGATTTTCCTCACTATGAAAAAAAGCACCACATTTTTTATATTAAATTCATCGTACTACAGTGCCGTAATAAGTGTAATCGGCAACAAAAGCACAACGTATGTCATCAACGGTAATAATATTTTCGGTACGGTTATCAAAATGTAAGAAAACGGTATGGAGGTGAACATTCGAATACAAGCAAAGTCAAGGTGTTCTTAAGCGTAGAAAAAATTATGTCATCGGCAGCCGTATCCAATGACAAGGATGGATTTTTCTCTATGCGCGTGTCGCGGTACAGAATGCTTATATCGAGCCATGGACCTCTCGAATACGGGCCCAGCGGGCTGACCACTACACCACGAAGGCATGCTAAGAACGCGGAAGAAATACCTTACACACTGGAAAATAGGTACAGTTTTGTACCTCCTATTCTAGTTAGCCGATGAAATATTCCAATTATATGAGTCCTGTTGTAAGATATATTTTAATTTTATAACAGTTATTTTACGTTTATACCACTTTCCTATCTCTTCCAGATTCTGCTTACAATTCCTTACCAGAATGAGCTTTTAGAATTGCGTTAAATGGAAATGAGAAGTAAAGTAGTATTTAAGTGAAAGTTGTTCAGCTGACTTCGAGAGAGAGAGTTAGGATTCCTGAATTGCACGCGTTTGCCTTTTGGCTACTTCTCTCTAACTGTTACAACACTCGGCCGTAGTGAGTGCCTTTTGATAGCTTAGCTGGCTAATTTAATATCACGAGCCAACTAGTTTAGAATTGTGTTAGTTTCTGCTAAATCTCTTTAATTAGTCATTAGTTCTTATTTCTTAAACTTTAAGCCCAAGTGGAGGCTTTGCTGTACGCCCTGCGAAAGCGGTCAACTGTAAATCTTCATTTTGAGAAAATAAAGGTTAATTAACCCTTCTTCAGTTTACGTTTCTGTTCTTGGACTTAAGCGATTATTCGCTTAGCTGTTCACTAGATTCCTCAACACGTAGTTAATAGAATGCAAGTGAGGAACATTACACTTTATCAATAGGTTAATTTTTAAAGGTTACATGCTAATCATTCTTAAGCTAAACATTAGCTAACTTTCCTAGACTACCAGTCGAATTTTTGTCCTGTCTTAAACTCTGAATTAAGCGTAAAATCTTTATTTGTACTCATTTATTTATATTTCAGCTCGAAGTTACAAGAAACTAGAATGTTTAACAAGATTGTACGGTCTAAGAACACAGGAATATCTCAATTATTTAATTATCAAATTAAAGTCTGGGCACCCGGATCCTGTTATCACGTACATTTTAATGTAGTTACGATAAGAGCTAAGCTTATCACAATCATCACAACTCTCCGGAAGGTAAAATCAGGGATGCAGTACTCTTGAACGAAGCTAACAATACTGTTCCCTTAAGCTTATGTTCTTACTTGTTAAACTAATTTAAATTACATTTCTGGTGGAGCTGACTGAAAGTAGAAACGGAGGAAATATTTAACACAAGAAGATACCGCTTTAATTAAAATGCACCTTGCAAAGTTTGGGATAAAAGTATTCGAAACCAAAAACATCAGGATTAATCTGTTTCTCAATGAAAAAATAATAATTATAATAATAATAATAATAGTTAAAAAATAAAAATTTTAAAAGCGCAACATATCGCTTCAAACTATATCAAAAACTTTAATAAAACTAACAGCGAATGTCAGGATTATTACAAGGGGAAGATTTATTAAAACAGGACACCGAGTCACAACTGCTACGAAGAATATCTGCTCTAAATTTTTTAATGCATCAGATGTCCTAGAATTGAAAATATGCATAAAATGTTTAGATATTATCCAATGATTTGAAAGCCCTCTCGAAGAACGGAGACAGATTGCATGTGCTCCGTTTGCCATACAGAAATCAGGCTCTACTTATTACCATTTAGAGCATTTAATAAATAGTGACGAATGAGTCTTGAGTGACCATTTCGTAAAATGTGTAAAAGTTCTTTTCCTTCTCATGGTTTTTCCTCGAGTTCTGTAGATTTCACAGGTCTCAGGTCGCAGGTTTGTTGACTTTCACGTCCCAGAGGCACTCTCATTTAAGCATAGAATTTCCCGTTGGTAATTTTTAGGATTTCCGGTTTGAGACATGACTTCAAACAATAAAATCAGAAGGTTTATTGGCAGTATTAACTATTTCATTATTCTTCATGTAGGTGGGGAAAAGGTATAAAAGAAGGTTAGACTCAATCTCGTAATTCTTTCTAAGCCCCAATGAGAGATTGAAAAAAATGCTTTTGCCCTATGCCGCCTTTCAGCCTTTTGTCTAAACAATAAAAAGAGGAATAAACTAAAGATAAGAGTTACTTATGAGCATCTGTGTTCGCTCACTAAAAGCAGACACTCATTCTTGTTTTCAAAGGTTGCCATTGCATAACTCACTTATTTACACAAATTACTATGCCCTTTTCCTCGTGGAAAAAGTTTGATAATGTATAAGCGTTAAAATTGCACTTAAAAACTGTTTTCTCGTGAATTTAAAAGCCTTTCGTAATTCTTCTCTTCGCAGTTTTCAGCTTCAAAGAAAGTTTTTTCCAAATAGCAGAGTAAGCTTAAACTTTTAGGAAGCACATCCCGCCCTCCAATTGTTGTTTCAATACACGCAATTTCAAGAAAAAGCTTTGCTCTTTGCCAGCTAACAAACAGAAAGCTTTAAAGATAATTAAATATATTTCTTTATCACAAAGCAATTACCTGTCGTAGTAAAAATATTTTCACATTATTTATTATGCTGATTTTTTTCTACGCGTGTCTGAGAATTGAGATAAATAAATACGAGTATTAACCTTCCAAATCGAAGAAAAATTTCAGGCGAAAGAAATAATTAATTATTTTACTTAACACGTTTCTAAATATTGAAGAGAGCCAACATGATTGCTTTTGAAAAATTGGATTAATCATGTCAGTCAATATTTATTAATTTAGAATCTTTTCCGTCGATGGCTGATCTCAAGAAGAAATATCTCATATGTACCTTGAGATGTTTTACATACGCACATTTCTAAAATGTTTAAACAAGTCGTAATTACATTTTTTTCATTTTTAATGTTGGTGGCAAATATGTTGGTGGCATTTTAGGTTGAATGCCAGTTGTGGTAGAGTTTTCCAGGGAAGAAGGATAGAAAAATTTGACAGTTTCCTTTTTTGGAGGGAAAGCAAGGCTTTCAAAATAGACGGTTCTGTGCTTTACCCCTTAGAGGAAAATAATGTGTGAATTCTTTAAAAACTCTTTATTTTTGAAATACTACAAGTTTTTTAGAATAACTGATATTAACATTTAGATAATTTCGTTTTTAAATTTAATATATTTTAATTTTTACGCTTGTAGAGTCATTAGGTTATTTTGAAGCAAGAGACGTGAAAATGAGCAGTGCCCTCGCCAGGACTGGAACCTGGACCTCTCGAATACGTGCCGAGTGTGCTAACCGTTACATCACAAAGTCATGCTGGAAAGAGGGAGAAAACACCTTATCCATTTTAAAGGGTGACTGCGTATTAGGCGACACAAATGCCAATTCCTGTTGGCGAAGAATCATCATCCACCACTTTTTAGTTCGTGTGCCACTGTAGAGTCATTAGGTTATTTTGAAGCAAGAGACTTGAAAAATATGCAGTGCCTTCGCCAGGACTCGAACCTGGATCTCTTGAATACGCGCCGAGTGTGCTAACGGTTACACCACGAAGGCATGTTGGAAGGGGAGAGAAAATACCGTATAAGCTGACATCAAAATTGTATAGTTTTGATGAAAAGGGTTTTGAATTTTCATTAACGGATTTCCTGGTGAGTACATGGGAAATTATAATGACAAATATTCTTAAAGAGAAATTTGCGAAAATAGAAATTTCTTTTATTTCTATAAATCATCATTATAAAATTTTCTGATTAATTGTTTACGAAAGTAAAAAGCATATTGGTAAGAATATTGAAAATTATGAGATTCCTTGTATGATAAAGAATAAATTTAAATTGAAAATTTTACCTTTGATATTTTTTACTTTAATTTGTAATAACTCTAAAAGTATTCTTTGTAATATAGTAATTTCGTTTTTTAATTCCATAAGGAAAGACGTTCTTATCCGTATATTTTGTGAAACGCTTCATGCGTAAATTAAGGATTTTCTTGTAATACTTATATAACACTAGTGACCAGATGCTCAAACAGTAGTGGAAAGTGTGGAAAGCTTTAGTCCAAATGCTGTGTTAAAACTTTATATAGCTAAGGATAATAATAAGGCGATGCTACATCCCTCTGTCGAGAAATAAAGCGTACCTTCGCCAATTTAAATCTATCATTAAAACTATTGATAACACTTTTGTTTATTTTAGAGCCAACCATAGCTGAAAGCCGTACCTTAAGCAGATAATTTCGAGTACTTTATTGTAATGAACTGATCAAACATTCATTTAATTGCTTGAAAAAACATGCATAGTTCTTATGCTTCAAACTTTTTGATGCGCTCCTTCTCTCCGTATATAGGATTCTTTCACGCTGCCCCGAACCAGTTGTTTTTCATTAATGGTATTCAATCTGTGAATGTGCTACACTAAATAATGTTAATGTTTTCAAGTGCAAGCATGTCTGAATTATGTTGCTACTACATCATTGCACATACAGTGTAATAGTTTTTAAAGTTTTTTTTAACTTACATGAATTAAATTATTTCAACGAATGCGTATAAATATTATATTTGAATATTTGAAATTTGTATTTTGAAGCTAAGCAATCGGAAATGATGATGTGTCTCTCAAGATTGAGATTACTTCCATTTAGCTCATAAAAATCAAATCCGACAACAGAACAACTTTAACATGTCCCACTAACGCGTTTCACCATTTCCATGACACCCCCCATATTCAGCACTTTAATTTGGAATCCCTCCCTTTGTTTAATTATCAATCATGCCACCCATTCTTAGGGCGAGGCTTTTGAATAAGTTCTCCGCGTGGAGAACAATTAAAACAAACTACGCAGGTGGTAGAGACTTTTGGACCGAATTCATTAAGTTACAATCAGCAGAGTGCTTTACGTTAATATTAAAAGAAAGCATTTTGGGACCATTTCATGCATGCTGATGATGTTCATACTGCGAAAACGGATGAGAGTAAAGCCTGAATCTTCTCATTAGGTCTACCATGTCAGTATAGCTCCATAAACAATGGTAAAGAAAAACAAAATATTCAATTTTTAATTCTGATAAATCTACATTGAAATCGGATTGAACATTAATAAACATAAATCGGGTTTAATATAAAATACCTTGCTGCTATCACCTAAGAGTCATCTCAATTTTGATTGAAAACATACCGAGATATAGACTTGGGATGACGCTGCTGTATTACTGCTATTATCTCCTCGAGAAGATTTTCTGATTAACGAATTGTAAATACACTTTTCCATAAAGATACGTCAGTTACAAAGTTATCTGGTTCATACTTGGAATTCACAGTCCAACCTACTGACTGTGCCTAAACTTCATTGTAAAAAATTTCGACTAAAGCGGGTGAGTGAGCATACACAATGATGTAATTCCAATTACCGCATGGTGTTATTTTATTGTGGTAGAGAAATTTTGTTTAAAACAGAAATCCTGAAATAAATATCACTTTTAGAATTTTATACTGGTAGCAAATGGAAATTAAACTGACAGCTTAAGCACATAAAATTATATAAAAGGGCAATTCGATAAAAAGAATAATACACTCTATAACGTAAAAACATAAGGAATTATACCTTTTTGGAAGAAGAGAGATAATTTCATTAGCCTGTTAATTGGGTTGCGAGCATTACTTTCAGTTTCTTTAGAAGCTCTAGCATCTTTTAAATGCTATTTGTTGTCTGGTTAAAATTATTCACAGGAACACGAAACCTTTATAGTGTGCTTAAAATTCTGAATACATAATAGCTTCTGAGCACGTTTTAAAAATCTGCTTTGGGTGGAGTGGATATTATTAAATTTAGGCAAAACATGCAAGAGCTCTTTCCTCCTTCTCTTTTTGAGTTTTGACTTATAATATTTTGATGAAGTGAATGTACCGTTCCCCTCTTCCCTACCTCAAACATTTGAACGATTTGGTTTGGTTTATTTGATTACGGCAAAGTACACTAGGACTATCTTCCTAAGGGAAGGAATGCCTTCGCGGAGGACGTTCTAAAGTAAACTCGCTCGTATGCATCTTAAACATTGGAAAAAGCATGAAAACGCCCATGCAGCGCCTAGAATTGAACCCGGGTCAAAATTAGCACTGTTTTACGACTTAACCGCTCGGCGCTGATGACCTGCATCTAGAACAAAAAAAGTGCTGAAAAATAAATTTTTCTAAATAAAAAGTATTAAATGGCCCGCAGAGAATATTCATAATTATATATACATATTTGATTTATATTTATATATATTTAGAACCAAATCCACAAAAACATGAAAGAAATGAAATTAAAAAACCAATAAAATTCAAATTTCATAAATATGTAAAATTCAACTAAGATTCATGTAACCAATAGAAATACAGAGAAAGGAAATATGAAAGTCACAAAAAATGTAGGCAGAGGAATGCAATTAAAATCTGATTCAAAGTTATCAAGAGGAGGTATATATGTCAAACATAAGTATAAAGACATTTAAATCCAATGCACTAATACAAAAATAAGAATTGTTGGTACTCTTCTGTTATCGAAACCGGATTCAGAAATGTATGTATGTAAGCACATGTGAATGGATGTATGCGCATATACGCCTGTGTGTATACACACACCCATACGTACTTATATACATCCATACACACGTACATACATACATACGTACATTTCTAACTCCGGTCCCGATAACAGAAGAGTACCAAATTGTTTGTATACTTAAACAATAACCCACTGCGAGTAAGCAAATAATAATAATTACAATACAAATGCAGCAGTTCTAGAAACCTATATCCAATTCTGCGCTGTAAGCTGTAAGAACTGGTGGTATAAATAAAAATATAAAAAACATTAAAATCCCATACATATTCAGTCTGGTACTCACTGATATAAAATATGCATTGTGAATATTCATTCGCGGTGTTTTATTCTTTAAGCATAAAATTTTTATCTTTATATTAATTAGCACCAATTTCAATACATACTGGATTTTCATTGGATGTACTGAAGGTCTGTGGGGAAATATGATTCGAATTTATGTTACACATCTGGAAAATCTCGAAACCCCATGCAGCCAGCTTTTGAAGGGATATTAACCTATATGTAACTATCATTGTTTAATGCTCTTATCAAGTTCGGCATTAATAAGCCCTTTTCTGTTTAGTATATGGATATAGAAACACACAGAATATTAGATCAATTGATTAAATAAAAAGTACTCCTACTCACTTTCGGAATTGCTTCGTTCAAATGAAGACCAAATCTATGATTAATGAGAGCATATTTGCCATTTCTTGTACTTAATAACATTTTATTCAAGCATTACGAAGCTTAGAAATTAATTTCTGTTATTAAACAAAATTTAATAAATAAAAGTTATAAACTAAGTTATAAACTAACTTACAAACTTCAGTTTTCGTTAATACTTTTACTATAAATGAAGCTAATTTTCCATTAGAAAACTAGTACTTAGGTGTTATCACAACAACTTTGGTAGAACTCACCAATTTTTTAGAATGTGCCAAATCTAAAAACCAGGAGCAAAATGATTCGTCAGACAAGCATGCTTATAACAATCCTTCAGTCAAGCCATGTCTCCATTTTCGCATATTTTACTTTTGTTGTATTCCAATGGCTTTTATAAATAAATCGTGAAATTTTACCCCTTAATTTGAAAATATGCGCTTGTAGAATTTGCCAGTAACGAAAGAAACTACGATAAAATATCTGAAAACAGAATTATGATGCAAAATCTCCAAAAGCAACAACGAGAAGATGGGTGTGCTAGATAGCCGATGGTACCGAAGTTTGCGCGATGCCGTATCTCTGAAGCTCTCTGATGTTTTTTAAGTGAAAACAGATCGCTTGGAATTTGAGAAGAATAACATAAAATAACTACGGAAATAAAACAGTTATATTGTCGACTGCCGATATAACTGTTTTATTTTTTAATGGATCACGTAATATTTATTTAACAAACCACTAACTTGCATAAGTAAGTTTTACTTCTTCATCTGTAAAAAGTCGCAAAACTACGCCAAGGTGGTTGCTTTGATAGCTAAGTACCGACAAACTATGTGAGTCAGACACAAAAATACGAATTTAGTAACCTTCATGTTTAAATGTATAAATGTTATACAGCATATTTAAGTATTCCATGTATATATATATGTACAGGGGGGAATCTGAACAAGGGGGCAAAACTTTAAGGGGTTTACAGAACGCAGCTATACAAGCAATATTCATCATATAACGTTTGGGCAGAATGCAAACAGCAAGCTCCCAGGTGGCATTGTAAATGGTATAAAAAGAGTCGGCCCTTGCATCCACAGGTATTTGTACCGTAGAATGCCAAAAAAAACGACAACTGGTTATACGAACCACGAAGTTTCCAGGGCGATGGATTGGTCGAGGTGGTCCCACAGCTTGGCCGCCAAGATCACCGAATCTTTCGTATTCGGACTTATTCCTGTGAGGCCATATGAAAAGCTCGATCTACGAATTCCCCTTTGAAACGAATATGGATCTAGCCGTCAGGTTTGCCGTTGTTGCTCTCGAAACTCGGGAAATGCCTGGTGTCTTCGCAAATGTGCGTCAGTCCCTATCGCGTAAGTTTAAAGCCTGCACTATAGCTGGCGGAAGGTTTTTGAGCAACTTCTTTAAACATGTACATCAATTACATTCCTGCACATAAAATGTATTCTGATCTTAAGTATCTATCTTCTCTCATTGTGTTAATTCTTTAAATGTTTCTGTGAAAAACTACCTTTAACTTCTCACCGTTTGTGTTCTGACCATAAATTATGTGACGAATATTGCTCGTATAGCTGCGTTCTTTATCCTCCTGTAAAGTTTTGGCCTCTTGTTCAGATTCGCCCTATACATATATGTGTGTGTGTGTGTGTATGTGTGTGTGTTTTCGTATTAGAAACATATAAAGAAATCATTGTAATACTTAACTCAATTTGTTTATAAAACTGTAACTGTAAACTATTTTGTTGTT
>KK118452.1:16447-85392 GCA_000611955.2 Stegodyphus mimosarum
GAAATGTATTTTATTTAATATTTTATTTATTTTGATAATAAAAAGTTCGCATACTATCTACTTCGAAATCTGAATGTATAAAGTAGGATATTAAGTAAACGTTTACAACTTAAAACAAAAACAACGTTATTGGCGAGAAAACATCGTAAATAAAAGTTGGCTTCCTTTTAAAATATCATCACTTTATCAGGTAGCATGAATTTATAATGACCTTTGTTAATGTTTGAATGGTTTTCGGTTTTTAAGGCTTCCGTAAAATTTGACATTTTCGGAATTCTTGAGCGATGTTAATATAAGCGATAATAATATCGAAGTTACGAGATCTGCCTTTAATTTTATTGCTCTATGTTTTATCTTAATGTTTTATCAAAAGTATTAAACGGTAGACTTCATTTTAATTTGCAAAGTCCATTGTTTAAACACTTCGGAAAGTGTATTAACTTAATTGAATCGCTATACTTAACATTAAAAACCTATGTATGAAACTATACTTATTTTATTTTCAAATGTATACTTGAAATGAAATCAGTTATTAACATTCTCTTGCTCAAAAATATACTCATATGTTATCTACATGCTTTTAATAAAATAATATTCGTAAAATGTATTACGGTTGAATATTTTTATAAAATAGTATTCCGGCGTCTACCAAAATGTTGAATGATTAAGAGTTTGGACTAGCAGTTAGGGCTTCTCTTAGAGGCATAAAATCACGTTCAGGCTGTTTATTAATGCAAAGCACATATCTTCATTAGGAAAGCTAACTCGGTGGAAAATGTTCCGAAAGAAACTGACCCTCATTTACTTTAAACATGGGCAAAATCTCAAGCGGATCTCATAAGTCGCCAGGAAGCGACTCCTAGAAGAAATGCTGTAAGGTTTATTTTAATAAATACATTATTTGCTTTCGTTAAATCTTTCTTGCACTTTTTGTCTGTCGTTAGCTATGAAAATTTAAATAAGTTTAAATAACTAGAATCTAATCTAGGCTTAAAGAGAGAGTATTGGCAGCTTAGATCAGGAGAGCAGTATTTTGTGTTTCTGTCAATCCGTAGTGTTTGGCTGATTATTTGCGAGTTCAGCTTTCACATGTAGTTATGTTAAGACACGTTAGCATAGGAGCAGATCTTTAGTCTTCAATTTAATGCATTGCAAAAAACATAATAGAATTTATCATCCACTCCCTGTTACCAAAAATATAATAGAAGTAAAATTATTTGCAAGCAAATTTGTAAGTAATTGAACTACTGTTATCTACTGAAGCCGCAAGCAGCGAATGTCAAGTGTCTGTCGTATGTTTGTAACAATTGAACATTTGAGATGTTTTTTTATACTTGTTGTAATCTTGCTCTGTTACTATCTTCCAAATTAAGTTCAGGACTTTAATTCACCTTACAATCTAGGGAGGTTACTTAGTGTTTATATTAAGCATAATCAAAGTGTAACCTTGTAATGTCAGCGTTCAGTGACTTTATTCACTCAAATGGCTAGCAAACAGCATAATCTTCTCACGATATATTTTCATTTCTATGTGTCGTATATATTTCCTTCCTTCCAACTATTTAAATATACTTTATTTTACTTTTAAATATTTCATCAAAAACACACTTTTTTTAATCTAATATGCTACTTTTATTTCATACCTTGTCTTTTTAAATAAAAGATGTTTTATGACAATTCGTAGAACATAAGGTTTTAAAAATGTTTTCTTAAGGTAACCTTAAGGTTCTAAGAATGCTTCAACATCATATTGACCAAATTAACAAATTAATTTAAATCTCTTCTTCTTATTTCACAGATGATTACCATCAAAATATTATGAAGAGATTTTACTACCCAAAATAATCATAAGAAACAATTTCCACAAGCAGTTTATTTTTTCTACATACCTTTCTCTCCTCAAGCTGCGAGATAAGCTGTCAAAGGTAATATTTATATAATTATTCCATATGAGGAATAACAACAAAATGATCTGAACATTTTCAAGCTCTTAGTTAAATTGCTTATGTCTATAAATATAAGATTTATTACGCCGTGTGTGCTTTGTTGTCATGAAATGCACGCGACATTGAAGGCTGTCGGTGAATTATCACCAAGCTCTTTAAAGTACTATAAAGTCAGCAGAAGGATATAGAGACCTTTATTAACAGAAACATAGCTACAGTCGGCACAAAGTCGTGCTTACAAAAGCCAATACTTTTGGCTTAACTCAAAAGGTAATGAATAACTCAAAAATTAATGAAGTATAGCCTAACGGCTTCACAGTTTAACTATCATTCACGGCTCTTACTTAAAATTTGGCGTAAACAAGACTAATGGCAGTGTTTTATTCTACGTGTGTGTGTTTAGGTTGCAAAGTGTTGTTTTGTAAATGTAAGACCAAATATTTGCGTTGTGTCAAAAAATCGCGAAAACAACCCTGGTCAATAAGAGTGAATAGTGGCCAAAAACCAAACTATAATACAATTATTTACTCCAAGGCTATTTATTTTGTTAAGCTTATTTTCAATTGCATATAAAGAAACATATCGTACAGTCATATTCCTAGGAGATGAAGTTATACTTAGCTAGGTAATTAAACAATTCGTATAAAGCAATAGAAGGGAATTACTACATTATCAAAATTTTTCTTACGTATTAGTAACAGCATCTTGTGTGGAATGCAGTACAAGTAATCAGAGGCAATGCGTGTTATGGTTTCAATAATCAAAATTTGGTAGTTATCTATTACGGATGTAAAATTTGGCTTTCAGGGTTCAAGACAACACAGGAATTACCAGAAGAGATTTAAGAAAAGAAAGACCTAAAAGCACACTTCATGCAGAGAAAATCTAGGCCGAAAAACGGGAAGATACGGAAAATACCGCTGCAGAAGAGGAAGGCTTGTCATTGCCCCAGTAGTAAGAAAGAAGTTAACCCGTTTTTTATTACTTTCTCCATCTCTTTAGTTCTCTTTCAGAACTTCTCCTGCTCGGGGTTAAATCTATAAATTACTTTGCAGAGACATTAATTATTAGAAGTAGGAGACACGAAAAATGAGCAATGCCCTCGCCGCGATTCGAAACTGGATCTCTTGAATACTCGCCGAGTGTAATACCATTACCCCACAAGGCATGCAGAAAGAAGGGATAAAATACTTTATAACTTTTATCATTTCAGTTTCGAAGCTAACTCCCCTTCGAGGGGAGTTAGCTTCGAAGTAGTTAAGTGACTCAAAGTAGTTAAGCAAGCGAATCAGCAGCAAAAAGGGAGTCAAACTTGAAACTTGGAAATAGTCGTTATGTTGGCATGCGGCTTTTACAAAATAGCTCTTTCAAGCTCCTTAGGGACACCTCGAATATCATGACGAGAGTTCCTTAACTGAATTTCACAGGGAAGATCATAGAAATAAGGTAGAAAGCCAGGATACTTTGTCCTCCATAAAGCAGAAAATATAGGAGAGAACTAGAAGCGGATGGCACAAGTGGCTCCATCAGCTGTTCGGAAAGGAGAAGATAATCATGGGGTAGGAGAGATCAGAAAAATGTTGGGATCATCAGCTGGCGAAACAAAAGCATTATAACGGCGAATCAGGAAGGTTGAAGTCACGTGAGGTGTGTCAGCAAGTCTTAAGTCAATGGTATGAGAACTAATTCATAACTGCAGTTTCGTCAGACGAAGTGGGAATTACAGCAAATATGTGAAAATATATTAGCAATTAATTTGTCTAACCTGATGAGCTGCATAAAGTCTGATGTTACTATCATCTGGTAATATTTCATGTTAGATTGTCGCGAAAGTTAGCAGTTGGGCAAGGAGTTGATTTTTTGAAATAGTTATCATTAAACTTGTCAAGATGGTCTCGAACAAAATCCAATTTTTAGGTCCTGATGCAGAAAGTTGTTCCGGATAAAATATGGAGCTCCTGTGATGATACGCAGAACTTATTCTGAACAATCTGGAGCTGCTGAATGTCTGTGGCACAGGCCCAGGCAGGAGAAGCATAGGAAAGTATGGGGCGAATAACTGAAGTATAAATTCTTCGTTTCCTGTTTACACTAAGTACAGGCGTGTTGAAGTGTAATTTGAGGATGATTTGCAGAGATTTTCCTTGCATATTTTTATGTAATTTATCCGTGTGAAGTTAGAATTCAGAGTAACTCCTGGGTATTTAGCCGTGAAGAGGAACGGAACCCTGGTATTGAAGAATGTGATCTTACCAGTAATGCGAGTGCTTTTCTTGAACTTTCGGATAAGAAGCACTTCAGATTTCAAAGGGTTGGCATTAATTTTCCAGGTACGACACCAATCTTCTATGCCGAGGATATGGTTTTGCATACAATTCATGGCTTGGTTAGACTGCCTTGACTTGGCGAGAATGGCCGTTTCATCGGCGTAGCATGCAAGATTCATGCTACAATCACTTCGGAGATTCAAAACGTCGGTTGCGTAAATCATGTAAAGAATCGGTCTTAAAATATACCCCTGTGGAATTCCAGCACAAATGTTCTTGTGAGGAGAATTACCGTGTCTGACAACAAAAGTCCTGTTTTCCAAGAAGGGTTTGAGAAACAAAATAATTTCATGTGGTACGTTCATTTTAACCAGCATAAAGATAAGATCCTCATGCCAGACGCGGGCAAAATCTGTGGCCACGTAAAGCGTAAGAATTACTACACTGAGTTTATGTAAAGAGACCCCCACAAATTCTCAAATTCTAACTAGTTGTTTAGTTGTAGATAGTCCTTTTCAAGATCGGAAGCTCCAATTTATTGCCGCGATTAGCATGCGCTATGCATGCTTTGTTCCGGGTATCTTTCTTTATATTGCTTCTATGAGCACTTCAGGTATTCAATGCTTCAAAGTCAGTCCGTAGCACAGACTAGCAGAGGGGAAGGGCGTGACCAATAGTCCCGTGGATTCAGGAAGACATCTTATTGGTTGAGAGCTTCCAAGGCAATGGTCTGCAAAAATGCATAATTTCTCGGCAAAAATACTGTAAGAAGTCAAGAAATTTTCTTAATAATAGTAGAATATGTCATCGAATCTATAGACTTGGTCTCCTTACAGAAATTTCCGCATAGTACGTAAGATAATCAGGAAATAAACAGGTGTGTAGTCACGTGATATGAGCGTCCATCAAGATGAACATGAGGTGCTATAATTGGCACATACACAAAATGTAAATACATAAACTGGTTACACTACGAAATACAATACAATGCAGCAGAAGATGATCAATATGATACTGTAAAATCGAAGAAACTATAAACATATTTACAGATACTTGAAGGACTCACAATTCTTACACCCCATTTTAAAGCGAACAGACACCAAAATTCCTGAAAAAGCCTAAAAAGAAGGAAGAAATTTTTGCATTCAAGCCAAGAAAAAAATACTACAAAAAAATTCAATTTTTTCACTTCTTCAGTTCGGCCCTTCTTCGCACCGACGCCAAGGTCATCCGCAAAAAACAGCAACGCCTTTTCTGGCGTTAACAACCCCTCAGGAATAGGATGTGAAAACCAGGTCGCCTTGAGCTAAACGAAGTTAAAAAGTGGCTGTTGAAACCGGCAAAGAAATTTGCCATTTCTGGTGAAAATATATACTTAATTGCACATAATTCTTGCCACAATTAACGTAAGTCAACAAAAATAGGTTCATCATAAAGGCAAATTTTTTCTGTGTAATGTGATTATTTTAAGTAGATAAATCATTAACTAGTATAAATAGATTAATTAATTAGGATTAATTCAATTTTACTACACAACAGCAAGAATAACTCAGCGCAGCCGAATTCTAATCGTTAGAGAATCAAAGATAGCAATGTGACCTTCAAGCAGGCAGAACACGCTCTGATTTCACCCTCCAAAACCTTCCTTTAAATACTTCCTTCTACATAATGTCAATATTGCGTGCTGAAAATTTGCATTCTGGTAGGGAAACGAAATGAGAATTGAACGGAAAGGTACCTAAAATAGCGGTTTAAAAACTAAACGATACTTTACAGATATATTTCATAATCTTCATATCATACAATTAAATATTAGTATCTTACAAATGATTGTTCCCTACAGAAATCTAAAATACGTTTTAGCAATGTAAATATCTGCAGAATGTTTTAAAAGAATAAGCTCTGTGATTTTATACTGAAAGATGCCTACCTTAATTATTCACAAATCCTGATGTGATGTGTTTTACAATGTCACCGGTTAAACCGAGAGTTTGAGAATCAAACCGTGGAACAACTACCTGTGTTTAGTATTTCACTCGTTCAGTCAATGATACGTCAAAAAAATTAAAGTAAAAATATTTATTAAGAAGAGAAAGAGTTAATTTCTTAACTGCTGTAATGCAGAAAAAATAATTTAAGAATGCTGATACACAATCAATAGTTGAACAAGACGCTGTTAAACCGTTTGTATCTCTACTGGTGTTTATGATAGCTCTTGCATGATTTGACTGCCTATCAGGCAAAAAGCAATTCTGGAGATTAAGGAAAAGTCCTAAAAATAGTCGATGTTTGTTATTCCGCGATAAGTAAAGCTTTCGGAGTTTTACTTTCTTTTAAAATTTCTTACTGCAATTTCCTGCAACTTCCTGCAACTGTCTACAAGCCTGGTACCAATGTTCAATTTTTGTAGCTTAACAATGTAACTGGTAAGAAAACAAAAAACTGGAGGGAAAGTGGGTGTGAGTAGATTTAACTAATCGTTTCGAAGAGGACGCTGTTTATATATTTTCGGTCTTTTTATTCATTAAATATTTTAATGTTAAAAATTGTTACACAATTATAAATGTCTACAGCGGTAGCTTTTTCTCTTTTTCCCATCATATTACGTGTTATATTAATTGGCCATGCAACTAGACAAAATACCAGTTTCAAGATTGTTGTCATTCCCTGCAGTGTAATATTTTTAATTTATCTTTCGGTTTATAACATGACATTGTTTATCAGGGTACTGAGCTGGGTAAATGAATGGAGAAGAACAAAGTTTGTAACATTTTGTGCCTTATTTTTAATAATATATAAAATTATGATATATTATTAAATAAACTTATAACATAACTAGTTGATAATTTTTTAAAACGTTTAACATCAGTAGTGCAATTAATGAAAGAACTCAGCTGCTGCAGAATTACAGACTGTGCTTTGTTTGTCAAAATATTTTGCCCTTTTTTAATTTTCATTCTATAACTTAAATCAAAACCATCAGAAGTTTTCTAATTATCTTGCTGTATAAAGCCTGGCGCTCACAGTTCACTGTGTGAATGGGATGTAAAGGCACCAACATAATTTTATGGAAATCAGAGCACGACCTGCGGGGAACATTGCCTGTGAGTGTTAAGTATATACTACTCGAAAAATGGGCAATATATAAAATAAGCTCCAGGGAACCATGAAACAAGGCCATAAATTCCATTAACCCACTTCATTATTATTAATGGAGTTCTCTAATAATAAAAGGGTTAAACGCACATTTTATTGTTTAAGATCCGCATTGACTTTTCAGTGTTAACACTTGCTAATATTAAGCTTTATAGCAATAGAATAAAAACATAAATTTATGTAAATGACATAATAAATTTTTAATTTGTTTTCTTCAAAAATATGCTAGCAAATAGTCAAATTACAATAATGAATACATTCTCCAAGAGTCGGTCTAAATAAAATTTTGTTGATTTTAAACAACCTATGTCTGTATTTATATGTTCAAAGACTGAACAACGAAAAGCAGTAAGTTTATGCATGCTGATAAAACTGAGACCTTTTGCAATGATGTTTACATCCTATGAAGATCAATCAATAACACAATTTAATGATTTTCAATGATTACAAATCGCCTCGTTATGGATGAAATTTCAGGGTGAACCAGTGGTCGATCGTCAGTCTCATTAAAAGTTACGAATGGATAGTATCATCCAAAGTGTTCTACTGCTGGTGCTGAGAAGTCATCAGCTATCGTCCGACAGAATAAGACGCCCAGACGAGAATGCTATTAGTAACGCTTACTGCTGTACCGAAGGGCACAGGTTTGAATTGCGGAGGAGGTCTAGATGTTTGTAAATGCATAGTGTTTGTGACGCATTGAGGGCACTCAAAATATACAACGAGCCGAAAGTTTTCCTGAGAGGTTGATAGGGGGAGAAGAGGGATGGGAGACCTTCGGATACGTCCCCTTGGGCCGCTCTTCTTAAAAATTGGGGCGGTGTTGGACTCTCATCTGCATGGTGCTGAAGGATCTTGCCAACGATAGACGTAATCTTGTACTCCTTGCCACGATAAATTTCGTGGCAAGATATTGGCATTTACTTTTCAGTTGATGAAAATTTACTAGTTATCTTTACTGTTGACGAAATCGGTGTTTTATTTACTATAACTCGGATAAAATCACAGCAAGTCTTTGGCCCAGATATGAGAAATATCACATAAATCTCAGAAACTTTGGTTTGAAAAACATTTAAATGAAGACCATGGCAGTGATATTCTTCTAATGCTAGATAATTAATTTCCGCGAAATTGTGTGCTTGCCTTCACAGAGAATTTCAAATTCTATAAAGAATTGATGGAACGATTTCTGAAAGAATCAGCTCATTAAACCAGAAAAGACTAACGGATAACTGAATTCTACTGTGTGATAATGCCTTGTAGCACAACGCAAATATCATCAAACACATTATCTATAAAAAACAGCATTTATTTTTAACAATCTCTCTTAGTTTCCATACTCAATATCTTCGGAGTATTTTTAGTTTCTTTAACAGAAATCTCAGAACCTATCAGAAATTCAGAAAGATACAAACAGGAAATTAAAGTATCCCAGCATTTGACTTCCATGAAAGATCAAGAAATCCATTGCAGTCCTAAGACACGTATAGTATTAGAAGGATCTTATGTTATAAATATTACAAATTATTGCATTAGAAGAATCTCCTGCCTAAACAGAAATAACGAATTCATTTCTTTGCAATTTGAGTTAGCTTTTTGGGTGCTGCATGTGCACGTAACACGAAAAGAATATCATTTTAGAGAATAATGTCATATTTTTGGAGATGGCAATCAATTCGTTCAATGAACTTGGCCTTTGACTTGTAAGTAATAGACAACTTCTAAAGTACGCAGAGTTAAGCTGAAGAAAAAATTAAATTTGCAATAAAAGGCCTTTAAACGTTTTGGTGAAAATTTTCCTATTCAATGTCTACTGTTATTAACCAATATTACCACTAAATGAAAAAGCAGTCGAAATGGATATGAAACAAAAACAGTTAAATATGTAAAGATCGAATTCCAAAAATGTTACGAGAGCAAACAACTTCTTATTAGAAAAATTGTTAAAAAATGATAGGCTAATGTAATTCAAATGAAAATGGAATATTTCAATGTTATTTATTATGTCAGGTTATTAACTAAATATACTTGTTCTGAACACTGGCAAACCTCACACAAATCCTCATCACACCTTCAACTTAGAATCCAATACCACAATGTAGCAACAAGAGTAAAAGCAACTACAATATTTATTTCCGTTCTGACTTGAAGTTACAAAAAATAAAATGTCTAATAGGAACTTTACAGGCGTTTCTTGAGGCCAGAAAATAAAAAAGCCTCGTTCTTAACTTAATTTTAGATTTAAAAGGGAATATTTAATTAAAGGCTAAGACCCACTTCCTACGCTAACGTATCTTATCGTAAGCTAAATTCACGAACAATCAGCATAGCACTTCACCTAGAATCAGATACTACGAACCTGATCAGTTGACTATATTTCCTTACTTAACTTGATTCTCGTTGGTTTTAAAACTAACTTTATTTATATTTCTAGAGGAGTTATCGAAAAGTAGAAATCCAGAATAAAAACATGACATAGCTTGTTAAATAAAATAAAGAAAACTAATTTTTTTACATAATATAAGAAAATAACTTGGTAGCTAAAGGCTTTATATTTTCCCCTCAGTTTGTAAGGTTTTAGTTTAAACTAACAAAGTTTTATGTTAATTTTCTCTTTCCAGTAAGTTCTTATTTCAACTTCCCGTTAGAATGAGCGCGCGTTTCAGCTTTATGCTAATTTGAAGTGGAGCCAAGTGTTGTATTTAAGGGTTGACAAAGAACTTCTCGGTGTGAGACAGCTTTTAGTCTAAGATCACTGCGGCTCGGTTCGACGTCCACCTGACTAGCTAGTATTTAAATTCTAAGCCTTAGGGCTGTCACGCTATTACTTATTGAAGTAATCTAAGTGCGCTAGTATTAGCTAAATCTTGCTAGGCACCCTTCATAGTTTAGCATAGAGGCCAACCTCGCGTTCATAGCTCTGTGAGCAACGACTAGTTAATTTCTATTTAGCTTTAGTTTAAATTATTTGATTGTTCAGTTTAGACCCAAGTGCGGTCATTATTTTCTGTTATCCCTTCCGAGTTGGGAAGTGGCTGTAAATAATAGTGGTAAAGAGGATTTTAAATCCTTCTTACATGCCGTTATTCTACCACTTAACCACAGTATTCTACCACAGAACATAGCTGCATTCAGCTCCCTGGACTTTAACTACTTCACGAATATGTTCGCCAAAAGTATGCATAGAACACTCAGTCCTGACAAGTTACTCCTACGCGTTATAATCCTTTAAAATGTAACAATTGTACTAGATTTAAAAACATAGTTTAAATAAATATATTATAAGCGTAGATATGCTGAAAAGTTCTGATACTCTGATAAATTAAACAGACATGAAGCCGTATAATGTTTCAAATATATTAAAGTTTATAACGCAATGTAAATTTAATACAGCTTTTGTAAATTCTCTACAATATCTAGCATTTAACTAACTCAATTGAAGAAACTTAGTCATCGCTATACAAGTTATAGCATCAAATGATTTCACGCCTTTCAAAGTTAAATATGAAATTCATTTCATGTATGCCCGTTTCTAACTATCAGTTAAATATAATTTTTCCCAACTAACTTAATGTTTGTTGCGAAAGCGTAGAGAATCGTTATACTTAACGAATGAATTCAAACCGCTATTGCATTGCGTGAGACGCTAAATGCCGCATTTAACAAAAGGAATTAGAAAATATGTAATGGATTTTTAATGAAAGAAGAGCTTTAAATTCTCCCACGGCTTTCGAATTAATTTTGTTTTCAATTAAATTAACTTCCGGCAAGATTCGGAGTAATATATTTATTTCCACGTGTTTGGCTGAAATATCACTTATAAATGCTCAACCTAAATCCGCTCGATTAATCAAGAAAGTATTTCCTTTCCTTTATTTTAAATTATGTTTCAAGGCAACCTCTCTAAAAGAAACAGAACTGAAAAGCATATGGGAAAATCGAAAAGATATAGGAAATCAAGTTTCATATGCATAAATTTTTACGCTGAATTCCTATAAAGCAGCAGAGAACAAAGGAATATACGCATACTATGGAACGAAAATGCGTATGTTCTGAGCCGGAATAAAGTGTAATAAATTGTAGACATATTCATTCGTAATTAAAACTTCATATTAAACGAAATAAGAATAAGATCTAAAATGAAATGACGATTTTCATTTGTAGTTTACAAATGTACACTAACAGTGACAAAGTAAAATATTCTAAGAGTATATTAAAGTAACCAATTACAATATACTAAGAGTATAATGTGGAATAAATTTTTAGAGGAATATATTCATTCTTAAAACTTCATAAATAAAATGGAAAGGATCAAGGACTATATGACTTTTTTACATAGTTTACGAAAGCATGCTATCAAAGCATAGTATACAAATACTTACACAATACAGTAAAAAAGCTCATTTGCCATTAAAATAAATTAAGTTACAATGCCCAGTGTCTAAAATACAAGCAGTTATAAAGTAAAATATTCCAAAAATATATTAAGAATCATGATGTGGAATAAATTTTAGAGGTATTTAATCATACGTAAAACTTCATAAATAAAATGTAAAAAACGAGAACTAAGAATATATGACAATTTTAACCTAGTCTACAAAGGTATGCTAACATTATAGAGTATACTAACAATTATACAATACACTATAGTAAGAGAATACACGCAGCCTAGACGGTACGGTGCTTAGGGGAGCCTACTATAGTACCGAAGGGCTCGGAGAAGGTATGGATCTTTGTAAATGTATAGTGTCTCTACGGCATAGTAGCATATGGCTAGCTGAAAGTCCTCTCGTGTGGCTTTGTGGCAGGGAAGAGAATTGAAGGACCCTCGGACCAACCCTGGGGTGCTCTCCTTCAAAACTGGGGTGGAAGTAGAAGTCCAACCTCCTTGAGGCTTCTGGCAACCATTCTTCCATAAAATATATGGAGAAGACAATAACAAGAAGAAAATACACTGTTAAAATCAGCTAACAGTTACAACCCAAATTCCTTCTCTTTTCAAAACTGAGAACAGTAAAATCAAGAATGGCCAAAACAATTACTCAAAACCTAACTGGTATAAAGTTTCTTTATTACATACATATGCACGAGTTATACAATGCATTCATATATGTATACCTATCTAAACGAAAACAATTAGATAACTGTGCTTTTTTAGATTAACATTTTTCTTAATTTTTAAAACATTTCATAGAAATGCATTCTTTGTAAACTTCATCTGTATTTATTTACTTGCAATATCTGACTGCAGGCTAGCTGTGAATAAAATTCTTAATGCAATTTGTTATAGTATCTTAAATAACTACACAGCCTCGCATCTAAAAACTGTGGCTGCAAAATGCAATGTTTAATACAATCTAATCAGAATTAATATTTTTTATTTCAGTTCGGTAGAGGGAACCAAAACTACGCTTTAATCCAATATAAGACAAATATTTATGAATAATGTGTAAAATCTCAGAAATCCATGCTATTACATCCTTTATTAATTAGGATGTTGAAAAGGTAGATAAAATGCTTAGACATAAATAGAGCAGTCAAAACTTTTTACAGTACAAAAATAGAGAATGGCAGACAGACATCAACCTACACTTATTGTTATACTGCTCATAAAATCGAAGATTGATATAAGCAAGCGAAACATAAAGCCATAAAATGGTAGGATAGGAGCTTAACGTGCGGTTTTGCGCAAGCATGTACGTGACTTACTCCCAACATTGTAGCTCATCTCACCGTAGTTTGCATAACTGGTTAATGCAAGATAAACGACAATGTTAGAAACAGGTCAACCCTCTCTGGCTGGAATGACACTCTAGGGAAGAAACTATCGTGCTATTTTCTGCTTTATGTATATTTTACCTGAGAGCACGATAAGGCAAACTTGGGAACAGACGTCTGTCAGATGCCGTCACTTGGCTTGGATCAAAAATCCTCCGAGGAATTTACGGAGAACCGTGCTGCCAAAAGTAATTTGCAGCGTGTGATTGGCAAAGTGAAGGATGCAAATCTCCCCACAACACAGGAAGTAAACACCTCTGTTAATTTCAGACACTAATCTATCAATGTGTCTTAAATAGGCTTTTAGCAAATGTCAGCAATACTCCCGCGTTAGAGATAACGAGCGAAACCGGTATCCCGCTAGAACTCGCATTCTTTGCACTTACTGCACTCACTCGATAATTCAGGAGCTCTGAGGAAAGTACTTCGGATCACAAAATGGAGCTTTTTGACTCCGTCGCTGGGAAACTAATCAGAGCTAATATTCATCAAACAGAAGTTGAAGCTTTCATGCACTTGACTGCAAAAATTATGGAAGAGGCGAAATTATGTCTTAACAATTCCGCCTTGAAATTTAAGCATTTATTTTTAAGCAATAGAAAAATTACAAAGTCTTATGATAAATCATAATGCCTTGAATAAAGCATAATTTATATCCTATCTTTGTTACTACAATATGCCATATGTCCAAAAATTATCTTTTTTAAACTATAATTCAATCGAAAATACCGGTGTCTAGACCTTTAAGAAAGCTCATTTTGGCAGAAAAAAATTGGAAAGGAGTACGAGCATGCACAAATATCTCTCATGTAACTAATACACTTAAAATGCTTTCCCTTTTCCTTAAATACACAATCGTTTAACATGAGACATACTACAATTATAACGACAGATGGCCAATGTGGAAACATACCATACAAGCTGCACAAATATTTCCGGATTTATAGGGTCAGCAGTTTTTTTTCCGCAGCAGCCTCCCCATTTGTTTCTTCCTGAGAGTGTGAGACCAGTTTTAAACTGTTTATCTTATATATACTGGCACGGATCTTATTCCCTTTCCTTCTTTCTATATTTTTGTTCATTTATATTCCTCCTGGAAAATGTAAGTTTCTGTTTTATCTCTCAAGTAAAAGGTAATTTTCTTACATATTTAAAGACATGAAGGATTTAATAACAGATTAATTTATCTAGTTCTTCATTCATTTATGACTTCTTTTATAAATCAGTGTATTTTAACACTAAGTACTAATATACGAAGTGCCAAAAACAGAATCCAAACAAATTTCTAAATATTCAAATATTTGTCTATTTTCAGAAAACAATTTTGCTTTCTACAAAAAGCAGCATGCATAACTTTTCTCATATTGCTTCCCTATGAATGCAAACAGAATTTTATATTATTTTTTATTAAGCAGCTTTCACCAACTAATTTGTGTCCTTTTTCTTCAGAGAGTTAATATCGTCTTAAACAAACCTTAATCAGAACAATGGAAAACTCTTGCTAATTAACCAGGTGTCCCAGGTTAAAGAGTAGGACCATCGTACATGTATTTTGCAATAGAAAATAGTTCACCAATGGTTGATTGTATAAGACCGTTGAAAACTGGTTGTTAATCTCGGGTTTGAATACTGCAGAAAGGAGATACTACAGGGTTTCTGTAATTCCTTCCATTTGCAAACTAAGTAATATTTATTAGAAATTGATTTAGCAACTGTTTTGCTAAATCATGCATCCCATGAAAGCATCCTTCCGCTTAGACAGAAAAAATACATTTCTTTTCCTTAATCTATTAACTGAACAACCTGTTGAGACATTAGGTTATTTCGAAGCAGGAGACATGAAAACTGAGCAATGCCCTCGCCAGGAATCGAACCGCGGACCTCTCGAATACGCGTCGAACGTGCTAACCACTACTCCACGAAGGAATGCTATCAAGGTGGGAGAAATACCTTATAAACCAACACAGAAATATTAAGCGTCAGATAATAGTGAATATACGGAAGCTAAACTGTGTTTCCGACTTGCAGAAATCGCGGCTCGTCACTGTGCCAGAACTAGGAAAAGGTTGCTATCGATGGGCAACTTTTACAAAATAATCCTTAAAATTGTCAAACTTGGCAATTTTACAGTTTTGCACACATTAATGTAAATATTACTTTCCATACTACACATATCTAGCAACAGATATTTTAATTATGAAATGTTCAGTATATATTGAACTCTAAACTAAACTCAGCGGCACGAACAGCCGTTAGAGAGCCATTGCCAGCAGTGCCCTTACATCTGCTTTCTAGACCGTGGGCTCCGGGATGCTTGTGCGTCTTTGCCTGGGTAAGTAGTCAGCCTGTCGCAGGACCCCCGGTGTTCAATCCCCAAAAGAACTTGGTACTCATTTTATCGACTCCATGAAGGGACGAAAGGCTGAGTCAACCTTGCCCAGCCCGAAGATCGAGGTTCGGACCTGTGGTACTGCTGCGCGACGCGCTAGCCACCGGGCCTTTTAAGTATATATTAGAAAAATAAAAATAGGTACCACTGGCTCAATGAAGGAAACCGGTCGCCTTCACTGAGCCGAGGAGTTTCTATGAACGAGTCTGCAGCTATTTTCTTTTTAATACGGTATCATCTTAACTATTTTGAGCTTGATTCGTAAATGCTGATCAGAAACTAACACAGATCACTAAAAATACATTGAAACATTAATTTTGAAGTCAAACAATAAAACTCCGCGTTCTATTCGTCCAAATAAAACCCTGATTTTTGTTGCTTGACTTCAAAATTAATACCTGTTCGGCTTGTTATTCTATCTTAATTACATTGAAACATATTGATAGCTTCTCATTATTCACAAGGAATCAGGAATTGGATTTTAGTTTAGTCTTTATAATCATAAAATAGGCCTAATGTGTGAATCTACGTAATAACATTGAATTTAGTTTATTAGAAACAATTTAGTGAAAATGAGAATTTAAGAGTAATTCACAGTTAAGTTAGTATGAAAAGAACAATAATCACAACTTGAAAATTTTCAAATGGCATAAAATAATTATTAAGCTGTTTATTAATATTAGGCTATAAATCTTACACAAATTACTGCATTAAGTATTTTTGCTTGATGAGTTCAGTTGCATTTTTCGCAATAACGCATTTGATCCCCTTTTTGAGACTAGCACACTTTTCATAAACCCACACTTTACGCCATAGATATTAAATCATGTCTTCTTTGAAGTCATTGCAACAGATAGCACAGAACCATGAATCCTCATTGGAATTTATAGGCCTATTTACTGAAAGCAGTGAAAGTTTAGCCTTTACTGTCTTCTCCGATTCAGAAGTTTCGAGTTGTGTGTTCATAGCGGTACCTCTTCTTCCTTTTTTTCCAGACTCTTCCAAGAACTGCTTGTACAGGCTACTTGTTAACAGTACTGTTTTTTTGTTTTGCTTGAGCATTTTCCAACTGAGAATTTAGATGGAATCGGAGAGATTTCACCCAAACAATGTTGATGCACTAGCTAGAAGCGGTTCTGATTCTATTCCACTGGTGGTTGCAACAGATTCTTTTCCCTTGACCCTGCATGTTATGTGACATTCCACTTCTAGAAGTTGTTAGGTTATGTAAGAAACTTCTAACACATGAACATCATTTGTTTCAAACTGCACTGCTGCAACAAAATGAGTCTTGAAATACATCTCAGTTAACTGGCCAAACTCCTGTTTTAGCAAAACATTCATTGCTGTTCCTATTGTTGTTGCTTGTCCATATGTTTTCCCAAACAATCTTGCTATATGGAACTGGGTGACAACTTCTAATTTCCTTTCTTTCCGTCTCTGCCGTAGAAATTTCTCCATTCATTGATTGATACATCGGATCCCCTAACCACTATACCGTCTGGGCGGCATATGGCAAAACATGCCAGGCTATCTGCGTGGAAAGAACGATGACTTCCACTATCTCTTATTCATCTTATACATGAGGAAAAATACGAAAATATTCATATGTAGCTCGTTCACAAATATGATGCCCGGGATGAAATTACCAGTATTCAGTTGTCTTATCCATTCAGACACTGGTGAATGAAGATATATTTTATGTGTCGAACACTACTTGTAAAATAAGGACAACGCTTCAAAAGCATAATCAAAAACTGATGTAAATGAAAATTCAATAAATAATAGGAGAAGGAGAGCTAAAGAAGGATTGAATTTGCTTATCATGCATCATGAAACTGCTCAACGAATTAAGTGGAAGTGCGTAAAACGTAAAAAAAAAAAGTAAAGTGTGGCTAACGGAAGCTCTCTGATGACAAACGCGAAAATAAAAGTAGATCTTCTCTCCTTCTGAAACTGAAGCCCTATTTCGTTTTTTCAGATGTATTTTGAATTTCATTTTCACTTTGCTAAACCTGCAATTTTTCGATTTTCATCAAAATAAGTGCTTGTAAAACAGAAGGCATTTGCATTAAAAAGAAGGGGATGTAGCGTCATTAGTATATTTCGAAGCAGGAGACATGAAAAATGAATAATGCCCTCGCCGAAGTTCGAACCTCGGACCTCTCAAATACGCGCTGAGTGTGCTGACCATTACACCACGAAGGCATGCTAAGAAGGCGGGAGAAATACCGTATAAGGGAAGGTAATAAACATTTTAGGTGATTTCTTTTATGTTCATCAGTATTTACAAAATAAAGTAGACTTAATAATTCTAGTCAAAACAGAAAAATTTAGTCTTCGTTCTTACATATCCTTCTATATGATAAATAATTATTAATTCTGCGAATTCGAAACCTATTCAGTACATATAATCAGGACTCCATTAAACATATAATCTGATATCAAAAAAGACGAAGGAAGAGATGTGTGTGGCGTGGACGCACTCAGCTTATCTTACAAGGTCAAAGAAAGAAACCTCTTCTCTTCTGTTCTTCCGCAATGTGAAAGACCAGGCCAAAATTTCCCCTGTCTGCATGCGTTGCACTTTTCGCATCAGGGGAAAGTGCGTTAAACTTTGGACTAATTTATTATTACGTTATAGTTACCTACATTATTAATTTTTAAGAATGTTTTTAACTGAAACATTATGTATAGTAAAATTTGTGATTAATATCATGAGCTGATTTATTCTGTTAACTTTACTGCTCGTTGTAGCACAAAGTTTGAGTTATGTTGTAAAATAAAACAACATAATTATTGATACAGGTCCTTTTATATTTATTTGATGATTATTTATTTCTTATTTAATCTTCGTTAGTCTTAACACCAAATCTCAAAATGTACATACTTTTGTTGGATTCATTGTCTACTTTTTAAGTCTGGCATCCTCATCCCCATACAGTTCATACCGAAGCGAGTTTAATGCGTTCCCTTATTTTATTCGCTAGAGAGTCGGAGGATTTGTAACGACAGAGGTGCAGAGTAGTATTTTCTGTCTGCGGACACTTACTGTTATCAACTGAACTACCAGCAGCCGGAAATCAAAGCCGAAGAGACTGGTTCGGAGATTTAAGAGACCTGATTTGATTGCTGTCTGATCAGATGTGTTTCTGGCAGCTTCACTGCCAGAAATGTTATTCTTCTTGAATAAATAGGATATATTTATTCAATAAGAATAATTAACTGAATTTCTTAAATTACTCACCCGTGTTAGTGTAAGGTAAATTTATGCTGGATTACAGTTTCCACAAATTTTTTCAAATATAATAACAGTTCATGAAACAGTTAAGTCTCTTGATTCTCTCTCAATAAAATTTGCTCAATGTACTATTTATTACTTTATTTACATTTTCCGAAGTTGGCGTAATTGATTCTATGCACGCACTGGCGTGTTAATCCTATGCAACCAGTTCGTTGTATTACTACGATTACGCAAGAAATCAAAGACTGGCATGGGTTTCAATTCGATATATCAATAACATCTGTAGCAAATGCCCGCATAACAAATATCGGTGTGAATGTATTTCAAAACTATTATCTCAAATTCAGAAAAGTAAATTTTGAAACACATTACCCAACCATTTGCATTTAATATAAAAAATCACGTCGTAGATCAAATCTACCACAAATTTCCACCTGCAACGAAATCTGAAACATAGATGTCAAACCAAAACGCCCAGAGAGTTAAGGGTTAAATTTGTCAAGACAGATCTGAATGCGAGAGAAACATTTTATTACTTTGGCAGAAAAAAGATTTTACTCAAAGCTCTTCAATCCGAAAATACGATTCAAGCTATGGATTAGATTTATTTTATTAGATTTACTTCTATAAATTCTAAAAAATCAATGAGTACTTCGTTTGTCTTGAACTAACTCACAGTATCATTCTTCTTTTAAACTGCGCGTAATTCCTCTTGTTTGAAACATCTTGGAAGACGATCTTTTCCTAGTAGGTTTTATTTTCTTTACTTCCCTTTCATTCTTCTGTTTATCTACTTTGTATTCCTCTCATCCTTTTTTTAAGCCATGTATTTACACTTTGTGTTTTGAGAAACTTCCTTTAGGTTCCGACGTTGTAATTCTGACCTAAAACTCGATGTTTTCTCTCTTTAAAAATTCAGAACATTTCTTTTGCAATTCGGTAGCATTAAACGGATTAGAATTTCAACATGAGGATCTTGTGTTGGAATAATCTGTGTACCTTATTAAATATATTTTAGATGTTATGTTCATGAGACATTTAAAATATAAATACAATTTTAGAAGCACAAAATGTTATTAATTTTTAATCAAATAAGAGGAAAGGTTTTCGCCATTCCAGAATTTTCAGGATGCGAAACACATTGCGTAATCGTACAAGATAATCAGCCCTAGAGTAGTAAATAAAATACTTCCACTGTGTTTGAAATATTTTAATGAAGACAAAGCACACTAAATCTCTCTGGCTTAAAATTTCCACTTCAGGCAAGGTAAGGTACATCTTAATAACCTGCTGTAATCTAATTCTATTTTAATTAACATGTCATTTCTTTCAATTGAAATCTGTCTTATACTGCTACTGTTTCACATATTATACCAAAATATAAAGGTCCGAAGCAATCAAGCAATTCAGCTGCCAGAAGTAAACCCTGAACGAGCTACTAGTGTTTCTAGTCGTTTAAATCACTCCGTCAAGGATGAGCAAATTGAAATAGTTGAATTAATAGAATTCCCTTGGTAAGCAGCCGGCTGTACAGGTTTTGCACTGCTTTCCTAGCGTATGTTGAAATTAATTTCTACTTTCATATTGAAAGTGTGAGCTAATTAGATGATGAAAAAAAACATATTTCTGAACTAAATGCATGGTTAAACAAAAGTCGGGAACAGAAAATTGCGTAAAGTAAATAAACTGAGCAATACAATAGTTTCAGAGGACAAAAAATGCAGCACTTTTCAGTTTCGAGTGGAATTTTATTTTCCAAGTCTACAGTTTATAAGGTAATTCTCCGGCTTTCTTCGCGTGCCTTCGTGGTCAGCACTCTCGACGCGTATTGGAGAGGTCCGTGGCTCGAGTCCCAGCGAGAGCATTGCTCATTTTCCATCACTCCTGCTTCTATCTAACCTAATGTCACTACAGTGGCGCCCGAACTAAAAAGGTGATGGATGATGATTCTCCATCACCAGGATTTGGCGACTGGGTCCCCTAATCGCCCTTTAAAACGGGAAGTATATAAGGTATTTCTTCCGCCTTCTTGTCATGCCTTCGTGGCGTAATGGTCAGCACGCTCGGCGCGTATTCAAGAGGTCCGTAGCTCGAATCCCGCCGAGGGCATTGCTCATTTTTCATTTCTCCAGCTTCAAGAAAAACACTCCTAATGCCTCTACACTGGCACCCGAAAAAAAGGTGGTGGATGATGATTCTCCACCACCAAGATTTGGCGATTACTGCCCCTGATCCCCAGTCGCCCTTTAAAAGGGGGAATATATAAGGTATTTCTCTCGCCTTCTTTGCATGCCTTCGTGGTGTAGTGGTCAGTACGCTCGACGCGTATTCGAGATGTCTGTGGTTCGAGTCCCGGCGAGAGCATTGCTTATTTTCATCTAACCTGCATTAAAAAAATACCTAATGTCTGTACAAGTTGACTAAGGAGGTCTAGTTTGCCTTTCAAAACTACAGTACAGTACGTTTTACTTATTTAACGCCAACTGCTCTGAATATTGTTATAGTGTAATAGTATTTTTTCGCTAATTTCTTTTAAAAAACTACCATTACTTAAGAGTATATCTCTTAATTCGTTGAAGAAATTAATTACACTTACATAATCTCTCAAATTAAATCAATGAATTTACCAGTAACTTCCTCCTTATTAATTCTTAGAATATTTGAAGGGCTTGATGCAGTTATTTGTGACAAATTTGGTGATTTTTTAATATTATAATTTAGTAACATAAAAACTCCAGACAATGAAATTTAGAGCAATCTAAAATGATCGAAAGTTTGATTATTAATATCATTGACTGATTCAAGCAAAAGTTTCTCTCATTGTGAATTTGGTTTAACTTTTGAAGGTTTCGTGTACGATCGAATTTTGAGTAAAAAAATGACTATTTTCGTTTTTAAAAGTAAAAATGCTATCAAGTAGTTCACCCATTATTGCAGGATATTATATGTTTCTTAACATTTCTCTCGTATGAAATTCTTGTGAAATGTTGATGCAAATATTATAATCAATGGAATTATATTTTAAAGATCAAACTAGTGCATAATTAAGAAATAAATATTGTTAACAGGTGTCGCATTAATAAAAAAGGGACTGAGAAATGAAGTTTAAAGAACATTTATGTGTATGAACATTTATGAACATTTAACTTAGCGCTATACATTTAAATAACTCCTGGGTAATTTCAGAGGGTCCACACTGATCAATATTTCATGGGAAATAGGCGCGGATGCTATTAAACAATCGGTAGGTATTCGATTTACTGTTTCGCAGAATCTTGGAACATTCAATGCTGTTTTAATTTATACCTTTCATTTGCAGCTTATTGTGTTTTCAAGTATTTTATCTCCTGAAATTATCTAGAATTCATTATTTAAACCGGTCTTTTTTTTCTGTTTCATCCATCTAAATGTTTGAAAGCAAATTAATTTTTAGATGGCAAACGGAACCGATACAAAAGTTGCTTTCGACATGCATGAGACAAATCAAATGTTTAATTTTTTTCCTAATTCAGCTTAAAAAATTTAAATCATGTATGAAGGAATTTCATTTAGTAAATAGTAGTATCAGTGGGTTACATCTTTTATTTCTTCTACCTAAATCTTTCAGAAACGAGCTGATTCTTAGATAGTAAACGGGACTGATAGGGAAGTAGCTTTTAACAGCTATGTCACAAATCAAGGTTTTTCCCCCCCTCTCAGCTTAAAATGTTTAAATCATGTAGAAATAAATTCAAATTAACAAATTTTATAGCAACATTAGTGGCTTATTGCCAGTAAACAATTAAGAATTAAAAACCTTTGGTGGTTAATTACTACAGCTGAATTATTTCATGCAACAATCAGTATGTAAAAATCATTTAACATAAATTAATCTACAAGTACGAAACTTAAGAATTGGAATTAATTGACAATTTATGACCTTTCATGGTACTTTCTGACAGATTGTTTCCAGTCTTGAATAGAAAGCCAAGAAGATTAGACTGTGATAGAAATAAGTTACATAATATAACTTCATATCTTGTTGACAGATATAGCACTGTCGTTTTACAAACTGGTGGTCAAAAAATTTGCAAATGGAAATTCACTGGAGCTTTTTATCTGGATTATACCAAAACTACCACGTAAATTACGATTTAAGATTGTATTAAAATAAACATTTGAATAGGACTTACATGTTCATTTAAGAATATTAATTACATTTATCACTTTAAAAATCAAAAATTTAGCTAGAAATAATACGTAGGATAAATTAAAGCAAAAATGTTAATACATAAATAATAACACTACTGATGGAAATTTTCGACAACTCCTTAATAAAAACTCACTACCCACAAATGGGTTTTCGGATTTCTGGTTTGGTGCATAACGAGAGAATTGTTCAAAGGGAAAGTTACAATTAGGAAAAGAGTTGTTGGAGAAGTCTTGAATTAATTGAGCAAGTGCTTTTAATTAAAACTGATCACATAATTCATGAACAAAAACACATGAAAATACTAACTCTGTTTGTTTATGGAAGGTTAAAAATTATCTCTCTGTCTATCTGAATTATTTAACGGTAAACATTTAGCACACTCACATTTCGGTTTCCTTTTCTCTATTAATCTATAGCTTGTGATTTGAAAGCATTCAGACTGAGACTCATAACTCTTAATTGATGAGAAACTTCAATATTCACTTTGCATTAATTTTAAGAATTTTTAAACGAGATTAAGTATTATTTAACTAGAGAAAAGAAGCAACTGATGTGTTATTAAGATAAAGAGCAAGTGATATGTCATTATTTAAAAATGTGAGAATTTATACTTTTTTATTTTATCCTTATGATGCGTAAACTGAATACATCAGTCATTTAAATGAGATTTTTTAATTCACCTTGAACCTTACGCTGCTAGAAGACATGTGTATTTTGCAGAACAAGGCGAGGAATAATATAAATTCGCAGTTTTCTAGCACTCACTTTATAGTGAAAAGGGCACGAAAATGGCAGGTTTACAACCGACTAGACGAAAATATTCTTATTTGTTTTAGTACTTATAAAAGTCCATTTACTCTATAACCACACAGTTAAATCTCTAAACCTCTTTCCCCTTTTTTAATCCAGAAATTTTAAATGCAAAGTACAAATCATACAGCTCGCGCCGAATTTATTATTTTCTTGCACTGATAAATGATTTCAATAATATGGAAAAAGGTAAACACACTTTTTGGGGGATTTAGTATTGCGCTTTTGACTATCTTTGCATCAAATGCAGCATTTGTTTTTAATTAGGGGCAATTAATCATTAATTGAAATATACTGCATAATTTATTTTTATTATTTCGACCTCATTTTTACCAAGGAAAAGAAAAATAAGATTCTTTCGTGTTGCATTGATTTTATGATATAGAATTGCTCGGTCTGATAAGCAGTTTGCCTTTTGAATAATCTCTTATCTCCATATTTTTGTCACATCTGTTCAACTTTTTCAGGAAATTATGAATAATGGATAAAAGAGAGATTGGGACTCTATAAACCAAATTGGGAAACACATTTTTAACAGATCATTTCTGAGGCAACAAAATATGTGTATTTCCTGAGAAAGAAACATAAGTCTTTTCCGTCTACCTAAAAAACAACTTATAAGCCTTAATTATTTAGAGATTTTTTTAAAACTAAAAGATTTTTTTAATTAACATGTTGTTTCTTGCTTAAAATCTTTCCTGCGCCCCTGCTGTTTCTTCTACTACAGCAGATTGTGCAAATGACGTCAGTTTTATATAGGAGCGAGAACCTAAATTCCATCATCACCGTTTGCAAAATCCATCTCCTCTGGCAAAATTCTTTCCTATTATCTGTCTTGAGTTATTGCTACGAGGAGTGAATTGTCTCTGATTAAGTTTATAGTCGTGGAATAGTGTATCCCAGTTGTTAGGCTTAAATTTAAACTTTTACTTGTAAACAGTAGTTTGAGTGAGTAGTTGGAATAAATGTGCAGTTAAGCTGCAAGTAGTTAATTTTGTTATTTTAATCTTATAACTTCTAGTTGAAAGTTGTTTTCTACTGCTACAATTACTTAGCGTTTAAAGACAAAAAGCTCGAAAGGTAATTCATTCGACAATCTATATGGTTAGACTAGTGTTATAATACAAAAATCGTAAATTTGAAAAAAGTTTACTTTTGAAATACATTTTTATATTTGCTGTCCTCATCTGTAAAATAGTTAGCCAGTTGCTGCTGCTATATTATTTGGCACGGTTTTGCATCTGGATAATGCTTGGATATTTGTAAGTGTTTGGACTGTATGGGGGCACTTCAGATAATGGCGAACAGAAAGTCCTCTCAAAAGGTTTAGCGGCAGGAGAAAATAGGTGGAATCCCATTCCATCCGTCTCCGAGGTGTTCTCCATCAAAATTGGGACGGAAGTTCTCCTTTCTCATGGGTGCAATTCGATTGCCTCCTGTGGCAATGTTCTCAGTGATGAGATGCATATTGCTCACTCCCAATGAATGCATTATGGAAGTGATTATAAAATATTCATTTTTTCAAGACACTTATGTTCACATTGTTTTCAAGAGGTTAACAGCAGTTTGTTATTGACATTATTAAATGCGTTGCAGAAAATGTTTCTTTTATTTATAGATATTAAAGGAATTACAATTTTCACAACTTTTGTCTTAAAATGCACCCATCACCTTATGGAAATATTTTTACGTTATTTTACATTTAAATATTTTTACGTTCACCTTATGGAAATATTTTACGTACCATCACGACATTGCAATTTTTTCTTGAACGTGCTCTCTAAAATTCTCACTGCTTGTGGAAATGTCAGGCTCATCTCATTGCAAAACGATTTCATTGACGGAAATATTTCAAATTCTTTATGGCGCCGAAAAGCGAAATTTAACTACAACCATCGGACATCCTTATTAATACTCTTTCGAACAGATGTTGTAAAAGCAATACACTCTTTGTTCCCAATTCTGTAAAATGTCTTCATTAAATCGCTATTGATTTTTAGCCCATCATCTAACGCAAAGTTGTGTGTTTGGCTTGCCTTTTAAGCTTCAGATACTTATCGCTCTGGAAACCCATTACAGCCACCAGACAAAATTCGGCCGTCATTAGGCGCAAGATCGATGAACAAAGTTTGGATAGTTTTGTTTCCCAGACTCACGGGAAAAGCTTTCGGATTTATTCCACAATTATAATTCTTCCGAGTGCTTATCTGTTTCAAGGAGACGTTAAAGCATTTATAAATCTTGCAGAAGTAGCTTATAAAAGGTAAATTAATAAATATTTACCCCCTCACCCCGAGATATATGAGAAATTGTGTCGGATTTACTGCGCCGTTAATAGGCTGAGTGAAAATCCTTTCAGTAACCACTAAGCTTTGCACTTAGCTACGTTGTTAGTAATCACAACTTCTCTCTTTGCTCACGATTTAGTTCCGATGGAAATTCTTTCATCGTTCTCAGGGAATTTTCGCGAGGTTGTAACAATACAACAATTCTTGTTAAAGATTGGACGTCTACTTTTTTCCCAAGGAGGTGATTCTCAGAATTTGGTCTTCCATGCAGGTAAATCAACCTAATCCCTAATGCTGTTTATCAGGAGGAATAGAAATATTGACCAACAATAAAAGAAACTGCCGTTCAAAGTTCTTTCGAAGCCAATAAAAAATAAATATTCCTATGTGTATATTCTTGCTTAGATTGTTAATTAGTAGTCAAAGCACATAAGTGATATAGTGGAAAGCTTTACAACAAACTTTCATTATTAAAGAAAAGCACAGTAAAATGTAACAATGACTACTACAAAAGGAAAACTACGAAAAAATTTATTAAGCAAAGTAGCAAACTAAATGCAGCTATTCTGTGAGGAGTTTGAAAAATATTATTATTTTGCAGGATTGACCGAACTTCATGTCAGTAGGAATCATATGATAGAAATTTGGAATATTCAAGAGCAATAATTAGGTTCTTGAAGCGATATTATCAAGTATATAGCAAACAGATATGTTTATTCTTTTAAAAGCAGCATAAAAGTTTTAAATAGATTGAAATATTTAAGGTAAATTATTAATTTTGAGTACGATGTACTAAATACACTGTTTTCAAATAGAAAGGCAAGCAATGACTTTCGATTTTCAAATGTTTTTTATCATCAATATTAACTGATTTTACTAGTAGCGAATTAAAAACAAAAGAAGTCGTGTTTTCACAAAAATGTGAAAGGTTCTTCTTTCAAGTTAATAACAATGGATTAATTTGCAAAAGGGAACTAAAATCCTTTTCTTTACTTTTAGCACATACCGCACTCCTTTGGAAAGAATAAAATAAGTAAAACACAGTAGAATATGTTGTTGAAAGTGTGGGATCTGAGACCTAAGAATTATTTTGCTATAAGCTCTCAACTTAGCAGAGATTTTACTTAAAGAGTTTAGCTTAGTTTTCCGCATAACATGAGAACCAATATACAGAGATCAGCGTAACCTTTAATCATGGAATTAATTCATTAGATGAGAATTGGTCTAAGCCCACCAGCGAGCGATCGGTAAAGTCGTTAAACGGTGGTAGTTCGAGTTGGGTTCGATTCCAGTTGAACGGGCTGGATGCGTAGGCGTTTCCGTGTTTTTCTCTGCTAGGCAATCGGGGCCGCGAGATAATACCACTTAACCTCTTGGTGGAATAATAGTGTTTCTGAAGAATGTCAATTTCCAACTGTGTAACGTCGATACGAACATTTTCCCTTATAAAGTCCTCAAAGAAAGAGTTCCTTTCCCTCAGGCAGATAGCCCTCCAGTGCTTGGCCATAATCAGAATAAACCAAACCAAAGTGAGAACTTATCATCAGATATGTTTTGTTATATCTAACGAAAATTACAACTATACATATTTTCTGTGTGATTCGATAAGATATCTCGTATATGATTAAAGTGCTGTCAATTTATATGTCTTTTCTCTTGTTCTAAAATTGGCATCACCCCAGGTACAAACCCAGGTCGAAGTGGGGAACACCAAAATTTCACCATTGGTCATATAGGTATAGTCCCACAACTCTAAATGTGCATCTCTGCCCCAATTTCGATAGAGGACACCCCATAGGATGTATCTGAATGTCTCTCAGCCCTCTTTCCTACCACCACGTCACTCTAGAGGACTTTCAGCTCGCCAGTATTTTAATGCCCCCAATTCACCAAACATTTACAAAAATCAATGCCTTATTTAGGATTCCAATCCTGAACAACGATGTAACAGACAGCATCGCTAAGGACTATTTCGACCAGAATGGAAGAAACAAGATTTATTTGCATTATTTTTCTTCGTCGAAGATTCGATTTTGTCAAATACCTTTCGGTACATATTTGTGAGTAATAATTGTTACGAAACAATCTTTATTTTAATGTAAATAATAACTGCATGAAATGTTTTGGAAAAATAACAGGTAGCCTCTATAGAATGCTTCACTGTATACTTCACGGGATGGCACATATATCGGGAAGTCCAAGTGTCCCGTATGATTATTCATGTTTGGTCCTGTTCTCGCAAAGCTGTCTGTCTGACTTCAGTGAACTCTTCTTTTATATACATGCATCTCATTTATATTCTGGTGAGAGCTAACGAAACGTACAAGGTCATAGTACAATCCAATTAAAAATATAATGGGTTAATTAACATAAATACTCTACAAGGTTTGATTAATCGAAAAGGAGGTTACCACGTCCCTTGTCACATAAAAATAGCGTAATCTCATTATATGTTAAAATTTTTAATACTATGGCGCAGATCGGATTAAAATATTTGAGTGTACCAGAGAACGCTAGGGATATTTCCTGGTAGGAAGAGGTACTTTCATGGAAGACTTTCCAAGGGAAATTATAAGTATTTCGCTATACATAAGGAAGTTCGCGAAAATTCTCTTCAGCCATTCCCTTTCAGACGTTGGGTGTAGATGTACGAATGAGATAGCATCATTTCGCAACCTTAGTCATTCGACCACTTGTCGGTTATGACACAAACAGGAAACACAGCAAACCTTCTGTGACATTCTGTGGTACTCAATTTGTACATCAGTATCATTGAAATTCAAATTTTAAAGTCTCAGGTTTTCGATTATTTTAATTTAATGAAGTAATTCAGACGGAGTTTTGCATTCTAGTATTTTCTTCTGGCATTTGCATTTCATTTTCATATAAAAGCAACAATATATGTAAAATGGAACAATAATTTAGTCTTTAAAAAAAGCCACTACAATTTGCTACATTTGTTACAGTCTTTCGCATTTACAGAAATTTCGTCAAAATGTTCTTCAAATTTAATTAATTGTTAATCGCACATGTTTTATGCGTTGATAGCTTCTTGCGTAATGAATAAATTTATTCCGAAAATAACTTAAATATTAAAGAGACAAAGAGAAATATTATACAATGTGCAGCAACAATAAATATTATGGCAACAAATTTAAGCTATTAATCTGATAAACGTTCTTTCGTGCACTTCTTGATCGAATCAAAGAATTAAGTACACAAATATTTTGCTGAGATTGGAAATACTACGGAAAACAATTAGGCAAACTTACGGTTTTTTGATTGGCTGTATGCAAGATGAAGTGTAAAATGAAAATAAAACTACGCAGAGACTGCAACGTACTTGACAAAGTCACAATAATTCATAGATTCCTTTTCAGAATTCAGCTAAAGTATTCTTTAATTGTTCTGTTTTAAAGCATAAAATTTTAATTGATAGATTTAAAACATTTTTAAAATGTATTCTGTTTTAAATTATCAATTATAATTTAAATATCCAGAGAACTATAAAAACTTGGCATTATTATTTCAATTCATTACATTTAAATTTTCTTAAAGAAGTCGCTTTGTGTTATGTTGACTTATCTCACTTGTTTGACAGTAACATCAGAAAAAGCCCACGAAATTCATCCTGGCGAGGAGTGCAAGATTGAGCCTATCGTTGGCAAGAGCTTTGAGCACAATACAGTACGACTTAATTATATGTAGTTAAGTAGTTATATATAGTTAAGGTTTTAACTACATGACCACTAATCGACAAATTACAGTTCTGTACAATTAACTGCCCTCCTTTTGATATCCATAGAATTCCAGTTTAACTCCATAATGAGTTAGCTAAAATATATTAATACATTTTAGAAAAATGACTTTGTGCAGTTTAATCGTAAAATAAAAAAACAAATTAATTAATTAAAATTTCAGCGTAATATGTAATACAAATAAGTAAATGTTTTATCGCTTACTGCATTTTTGTTAGTGTGAAGTTTGTCCGACATTGTCAAAGCCTTGTTGTTACAATGATGAAAGCAGTAAAAGTGTAGTGCATGGCGTTAAAATTACAGTGACCTCCAACAGAAACGAATACGAGGTTGCGTGACTAACACGATTCTTCTGCAGGAAAATTTCCCAGAAGCTTTTGAGAAATCCAAATTGAGTAGCAAAATAATGCGAGAGATTTGGAAGCTTCTAAAATTTTCCCGCAGCGCAATCTTATTAATGACGCAACTTCTATTCCATTCCTATCAGAGAAGTGGGTAAACTTGCGCCTTTTGACCAAACACTACAACAGCTACATTACGTATTACACTTCTACCACTTCACAACCGTAACATCAAAGCTTTGCTAATATTGATCTAAATTACTGCAATTAACGATAAAAGTTTTACACATTTGTTCCAATTATTACGTTTAATATCATTTTGCTCTTATTTCCTTTTAATATATACCAAGTCTGAAAAACCTGTATACGCATCTTACACCTAATTTTACTTCAAAATTATTTCAGTTCTGTTTATTGAGTTTATTTTTCTTGTAATATCCAATAATGGTAAAAAATGTTTTACAACATTATCAAGAACTTGCTGAAAAATTATGGTTGATAACAAAAATTATGACTGCTACATTTTTTCCCTTTAAAGTGTCAAGTTTTCCCTAAACTAGATTTGTTCTTTAGAGATTTCGGGAACATGCACTCTTTATCCGTCGTTTAACGCTCTCAGAGGAATTTTCTCCGGGATTCAGTCATTTATCACCAAATTATCTAGAAACTAGGTATTCTAGGATACATTCTACTTTAAAATGGATTCTTACAGCTTGTATAATGTATACGAAAATGAAATATATCATTAATGAAAAATATGTTTTTTTAAAAAGGGTATGCTAAAGTACAAGTCTGCAAACATTTTTGATTGAGCCGTTTTTGGTTGAGCCGTTAATGTAAATAACAATTAACTACAAGTATCTCTTATTTCGATAAATAAAAAACTGGTACTATGTGTATGTAAATTTTAAAAATAAGAAAACAATAATATATTACATTTTTAGTTTGTATTCTCCATAGAATGCAAATTCTTAAGATGCACACTTTTCGGATGGAGTAATCTAATGATTTAGTTACTTCTATACTTTACTTTAATGTACAGCTTATGTGAAGAACCCATAAATGTAAAACAGTAACGCTGACTGGCGTAGATTTTATTTTAGCGAGTACTGTTTCAGCAGTTCAACAGTATCACCTTCTTTAGCTGTAACTAAATGAAAGATGAGTACCTTAAATAGATGAATTTCCGAATTTTCAAAAACTTGATTATTTAACTAAAGCGTTTGGTATAATGAGGGGAAAGTACAAAGTAAGTGGTAATATGCAAGGATAAAAAATTGAGTCACAAATGAATTATTCATCAAAGGATGGTAAAAATATATTCTAGAAAATTCGTTAATCTTTGTTTGTTTCATTTAGTTGAAGTTTTAAAGAAGGTGAGAGTATTGAATATTGAAAGCACTTTTGTTTAAATAAAATGCTGGTTTTCTTCAACTAGTGTAGCATACGTTCCCACATATAATCCCTTTCCCTCGAATGGATTTTCACTGTTCTGCATCACTGAGGCCGCCGGGGAGTTAAGATCGCTGAATACTGGAAGTTGGATCTTGTGGGATCCCAGGCGAACGGGCTGAATACAAAGTGTAAAGTGAATACAAGCCAGATTTTCTTAGAAAGTACTCCACGAAGGCATACCTCCTATTAGATAGGTAGCTCTTGCGTACTTTGTCATATTCCAGAAACCTAACCTGCGTCACTAATGAGCAGGTGTTTCATTCTTAGGGCAATGAAATCACTATTGTGCTATTTCAAATCCAGCGATCTTGTACGCTAAGAGAATTTTCATTTTACGTATCTTAATACTTTATTAAAGTAAAACGTACGTTAGATTTAAAAAATGTATCTATCCATTACGAATCCATTACGAGCGGTGGACGCAGTATAAGATATCTTCCCTCATAATGCCAAAGATTCACGCACTTGGTTGCTGTACTTGATGTACAGCTGTACAGATATTTCTTGTTCGTTACTTAACAGGAATAATTGTAAGGAAAAATTTGATACATGATAGACCTAAGAAAGATTATTAAATTTAACGAAATGAGAACTGAAACACTTGACATTTAAAATGCGTGTGAATTTCCAAACAACATCCACGCGCGGTAATATTTAAATAATTTCTGAAGCTATTAATAGTGCATAGAAGTACAATCATATTAGAAACTATTTCAAAAAATGAAAAAGCAATACGATTTATTTATAAAATAGAAGCATAATGCACAAATGAAATTGAACTGAGTACTCTTAGCTTCAACATGTCAAGTACATTTAATTGTTTATGTTTAGAAAGTTGAACATGCCCAGATATACGTAGTTCGTGCTTTTTTAATAGTATTCGAATCCAAAATATTTTGCATCGTTTATATTTCAGATTCAACCAGGCCGAAAATTTATATTTCAGATATTAAAGATTATTCGAAATGAATTCGTTTTGAACACGTTTCTAATAAAAGCGTTTTAATCTTTTTGAAAATTTCGTAAGAGCAGTTTCTTAGATGTTTTCCTTCTTCAGCGAAATTTTTGGAGGGGTGGAGAAAGGAGTTCTCTTTGATAGCGTCTGATGCGTACATAATCAACGCCCTGTAAATTTCTTACGAGTACTTATTATTACTGATAATTTTAGAAATGTCTTTATTTTTTCCTCTGTAAATGTTAGTAAATCTTCTAATAATTTATTACATTTCTTAAACGTTCTCTTAAAATGTTTCTCGCAGATGATTATTAAAATTAGAAGATTTAAAAAAATTATGTAACATATCAATAGAAAATATATTTGATATTACTATGGTATGACGCGTCAGATAACTGGTTAAGGCAAAGCACGTGAGGTTTAAAGAGAGGAATGCTTCCACGGAGAACATTCTAAGGGGAACTGTTCATATTTACATTGCACATGAGAAAAAAACACAAAAGTGCCCACGCAGGCAGCTCGTTTACCGAAATTCAAACCCGAGATTAACTACCAAAGTTCAGCAGTCGGCCACTGTTGGGCCAGATTTGAAAGGAACACATATCTTATTTTAAAATTATTTATAATTAGTGTAGCTTTAATTAAATCTGGCTATTACTTTAAAAAAGTTCCCGATCACTATGAATTTATTAGTCATTTTACTTTTATACTGTATTTTCAAAGCAAACTCAAAACTAATTTATACTTTCATATCAGAATGTATTCATTTATTTACAATCATTGTTAAGCAATTTAGAGATTTTTTATCACAGATGTTAAACTATTTAAGCAATTAAATAATTATTAAACAATTTAAGCGATAATTTCTATATGTTGACTGATGTGACTCTGTGAAACATGAGTTGATTGGTCTAAGTGGACCTTTTGTTCTGATTCTAAATATCAAGGATGCGTAAAACCGAAATAGTTTTTAGGTAAAATTTGAAGGCTCGTTCCAATTAGTACATGAATTTCGAGCACAGGCAGACTAATAAAATACATTTAGATGACCATATTTTCGAAATGTATCCGTATATTTGCATACATTTGGTTTTGCAGCTCAGCGTGTATTTGCATTTTGCTTTAATAGATGTCATATGTTTTCGACGTGGGTTTCGCTTAGAATTCTGCCTAACCTTCAGAAACTTCCGTCAGCAACAAATTGCATCCATATCTTCCCAGCTGCCATACGTAAAAGCAACTTAAAAGGAAGTGGTGTTTTCCTGAAGATCGATTAGCACTCAATTTTACGTTTTATTTTTTATCTGAAATATAGACATGCGCATCAGATACTTTAAGAATGTACTTCCGTTCTTCCAAACGTGAAATCAATCTGATTAGCTTCTCTTATGTCTCTCATGTCAATTATTATTAATTTGTGTTTATGCAAAAATGCTAGTGATTTCATTTAAAATAATTTTATCAGTTTTTCAGCATATCGAAAAAAAGGAGCCCAAATTATTTACTGTCACAAAGATAATTAATATAATCCGAATTAAATAATTAATATACTCGTATTAATATACATTCGAATAAATAATTAAAACATTTTCATTCAACTAGATTAATAAAATTTGCGTATTCATATTGCTTATAGTTTGATGAAAAGTTTCCATAAATATTGTTATGAAAAATGTCTTTCCCCTTTTCTGAAGTAAAAAATCTTTTTCAGCGCTAAGATTCTACCTTCAGAAAAATGAACGAAGCATCTCATATATAAGAAATGGGTAAACCTATGAACAAATGTATTTCGTAAATGAAGATCCACTTTTAGATTATAAAAGAAACAGGTCTCTATAGGCTTGGTACACTTTTACTACAGAAAGCGTAACACATTTCAGTATCTAATTAGAAATCTTTTTCTTGTGAAATGCAACCCGCGTGCTTTAAAATCTGAAAAATTACTGGCAGGGTTCTAAATGGGATATGGCATGTGAATATAGTTTTACATCTTAAGGAATAAGAAAAAAAGAAGACTTCCTTTTTTATGTTGGAAAGAGATCAAATTAAATTCGTCGGGTTTCTAGTAAAAACTACGGTGCATTTTGCTCCCCAATCGTAAACTCTTATAATTTAATATAATGGAAGGAACTTCGCTGATTAGCCGCAAAAAAGATGCATATGTGCTTCTTATACTGGCACATTAGTTGATAAACCTCCAAATGCTTTGTGAGAGAGTTTCCAATCTTTCAGAAGTGATCGAGCCGAAAACTTCCCATTCTGTATTCTCATGTTTACCGCTAATTTATGTTACGACCTTCAGTAATTACTCCTTGATAGTACCTCCACTAGTTAAGTGGAGGTAATTGCAAAGATGTTGGGAAGCTATGTCTGGTCGATAGTGCTGTTGATGTCTAGTCCTGTTCATACATGATTATGTTTCGAAACATTGCTCAGGGAATTATGTCATGTGTCTGGTCACCACATGAATTGGATTAGTTAATTACGGTAACGCACGCAATAACTAACTGCTGAAGATGAACGCTGCTCCATGAAATAATTCAATACCGTTTCATTTGTCTGAAGCTTCCTCTGTACAGATAATATATACAAATGATACATAGATGATGACATCTGGAGAGATGATACAAAAATTAATACAAATCGTCTTCTTATATGTATTATATGCGTTCTTCTTTTTGCATAGAGAATTTTCTTTTCCTCTGCGCATACTGAAACTAGTATCTATTCTAGTAACTAGTATCTAGTATTAGTTTATAAGAGAATATTCTTTTTTTCCTTCAGATCCTCATTAGCTCGTAAACAATAAATTATCTTTCATTTAAGCGTACTGAAGAAATTCTAGAGGAAAGAAGAAAGCTTAGGTATAACAAATACTGTGGAGAATTTACTCATGCATGGACTTCAGCGAGTTATAAAAAAACCACTTCAGATAGGTACATAAGTATACGTTTAAAAATCATTTGTTACCTGTAACCTAAACAGAAAAAATTGGTTATTGTTAAATACTAGTTTAAATAAATGCTGTCAATGCAAAATAAGCTCTTTAATTTTTAAATTAAAGCTATCTTTAAGCTATAGTAAAAATATATAAAGAAGCTAAACTCAATGGCTATTTGAATGTGAGATGAGCAACTGTTCATCTGTTACTAGATATTTATTGTCTTAATTTTAGAGCCTAATATGACCTGCAATAGAACAACACTAAATTCTGAAAAAAAAAACTATTTATAGAAGCTACTGGAAAGTACGTTATCATTGGTGAAATTACACTACATTAATTTCTAGTTGAGATTTCAAGCAACAAAATTGTTTAACCCCCTGACCCTCGGTACAAAATTCATGAAAACGGAAAAAAAAACATACCGTTCCTTCCTGCAAAACTAATCGCAGTTATTTTATTTCGGTTTATTTGATTATTTGACAAAGCAATCTGCGTAAGAGAAGGGATACCTTCGAGGAGAACTTTCTAAGGATGGCAGCTGGAATCCCATTTCCTGCCCGTCAGTTAAGAACGCTCCCTGCGTAATTTCAAGATAAATGGTGAATAAATGGGGAACGTGTTATTCACGGAACCTGTATCCAGAGCGTTAATTAAAATACACATAAAACTGCGAATTTAGTCTATAATTTACGGTCTAATTTCAAAAGCTGTACTTTAAACAATTTAAATTTTATAAATTAATTTCATATTTAATAAAACAATTCATTGCACTCTTTTAAATTTTTGCGATAAAATATTTTTATTTATTTCTATCAATTCTGATGAGAAGTAGCTACTAAGAAAAAATAAATTCTTACGAAAAACTAGAAAAAGACACAAAGCTTATACTAAAGTCGAGCATTCGTCTCAATTAAGTAATGAAATCCTAAAAAAACTAAAAAAAGGGAGTTTCATACTATTTTATATGTATCTTAAGCCAATGGAAAGATTTTGAAAACGAATTTCATCTGAAAATAATCTGGCTCACACCACAATGATATTTAATTTTTCAAGACATTTAGCTTTACTAGCAAATAAGCAATTAACAAAAGGAATTTAGCTTCTTACAACTTGAAATGTTTCGTTAAAAATTAAAATGAAATTTAAAGTTCGGGTATATTTTCCAAAATTTAAACTTAGTAAAACGTTCCTTTATTACAAACGAAAAATGTTGGGATCTCTTATGTAGCAGTATTGTTCTAACTAATTTAAATTAAGAAAAAAATGGAATACATATAGAAGCCAAAGAGGCAATTCTCATTTTTGAAGACTTATTCTATATTCAGTTTAAATCAAGAAAAACTTCTTAGGTTACTGAAGTTACTATAAAAGATGCATTCATACTATTTTAGCCAAATATAAGCAGAACAAACAAAAAAGAAATTTTATTCACATTAAATAATCAAGTTATTGCATTACATTATATTACGCCTTTGTTTCTATCAATGCATTCTAAATATAGCATTTTATCTCAAAGACGAAGTAATGCAGTACATCTCTACGAGCTACAGAATTAATGGCGATCATCAATTAAAAATAAAATTTATTTTACAATTAAACATCTCGCCCTCCCCCCTTTTTCTTAAGTAAAGCAATAATTTTTAAAAAGAAAGGAAAGCGTAATGCTGATAAATTTGTCCGCTTCTAGACCTGTGTTTCTTCAATATCAGTTTTGCTATGCACACTATATAACAAACATGAATATTTATATCAATATTATAACATAAAGGTAATAATTATGAAATAAAACCCTAAATTTTCGCATCATCGCAGAAAAAATAAATTAGCTTCTCAATTTAGAACAATCCTCTTTCGTGTATTCAAAAACACAAGCGCGCATAAATAGCCCATGGTAAACATGCAGGGCTTCCTGTATTGATAATTTGTTATAAAGTTTGTATTCATAGTTTGAAACACATTGCATGGACTATTACGGTTATAAAGTTAGAGAGGGACAGCAAAAACACGCTATTTCTAGTAAAAGTATTTTTAAATTCTTTAAAATCACAACGCACGCAACCCACGTGTGTTGCGAGCACAAATCACGCGTATTTTATTATAAAAACTGAATATTACAAATTAAAGAATGCTTTTTCTTTTAGTTAAAACTAAAATTCCAGCATAAATAGCCATACGAAACACAATTCTGGCAGATTCCAAAACAATAATTTTTTTCGCGGTAATAAAACTAGATTTTTTGCTCTTGTTTACGAAATGAGAAGAACTTTCTCAAGCAGTAGTACTTCAGAATCATTTTTCCCGCCAAATAATTTTTAGAACTTTGAGTGCAAAATTCAGTAGGAATGTATAGTCGCTTACATATCAGAAGAGAAATTTGGAACATCTACTTACCACCGTGTGGAAGCAAACGAAAGCCACCTGTTAAACGCGGCCTCTGGAAGTTACAAAAAAGCCGGCGAGTGCGAGCGATAGAGCTATGGATGTCGCTGGCGAACTGCCGAAACCGCGCATGACAACCACCTGATAGGGTGGAAGGGTTCATTCACGTAGGAGTGCTAAGAGATGCAGGGGCTTGCGCTTTCAAAAAGTGGAATAATTCCTTCCGTGCCTTATAATAACTAGAAAGACATCAGTGAAAATGTTACAAAGATTTGCTTCTCTCATGATATCGCATCTACCAAAAAATTTACGCGACCCCAGAAATTTTTCGGCAACTTTCAGCTACTTCCAAAAATTCCATTTCTAGTTTAATATGTTAGATGGAAACTATAATTAACATTCATTGTTTTTAAATTATCAAATTACAAAGATGAAGGTCAAATTTTTCCCACCGCAGAAGTTTTTAGATTATCTGTATACAGCAAGTTTTTCGATAAACTTGCTTAGTTACATATATTTGCCCGAAATAAATTGGTGTAAACGAGTGCATTTCTCTATATTTTCAGGATAATTTCAAAATTTCAAATTATTAGTTTGCCGTTCTGAAAGAGATTATATAAATAATTTTCTTGATCGCAAAAGCCTTGATAAAATATTGCCTATTCCCAGTGATTACTTTAAATTTTTTTTGATACATAACCTTTTTTTCAAATAGGTATTAAAAAACATCTGTGAGGTTTATTTGTCTTTCTTGTTCATATAAAGTAAAATAATAAAGATAATATACGGCAGAGTTCAAGGTAAAATATATTAGAACGTCAATTATCCTATAACCACCTCGGATAATCGAAAACTCTGTAAACTAAGACTAAATTTCAAATTATGCCAGTTTTTGTTCAGATAAGAATTCCGAATTTTCTTTCAGTATTCAAAACATAAGTTACAAGTACTTCTATTAATAATTTAACAATTTTTTTTCAAAAATAAATAAAATTTGTGTCTTCCGTTAAACAAATAATTCTCACATAACTTTATTTCGTGATAAAAATGTTAATGAAAAACCCGGAACAAACGAACTCCATTAAGATTTATGCAAATCATAATTTTTTGTTTTCCGATTTTTTACATGCATTTTATAATACATTATTATTAATAGTAGTAAATATTCCTTTTGTTTGAAAAAGTTCTATTAGCCTTCTTTATGATAGTCGTGTAACTGTTCCATACTCCCACTACTTTTGACCATCAAGGATCCATAGGAAAAGCATGCCGACGTTATCGAGTAACGTTGCTCTAGGTTTCAGTGTCCATCAGTATGATTAGTTTTTTCACTGTTCGGTAAGCTTCATAAACAACATCAGTTCTTCCTTTAGCACCTCAACTATTATTACTCTCTGAATCTATGGGTAAACGATTTCTTTGTCTCTTAAAACCTCAATTAATTAATTTATTCGCAATTTTCTGTATTTATTTGCTCCGAAATATCTCTGTGCTATGTCTTCGCATCCTTTTATGATACAAAACATGTTACCGAATTCATTGTTAGTTAATATGTGGTTTTTAGTGTCGCTTTAGTATTTTAATTTTTTTTCCTCAAATTTTATCGAAAGATTGCTTTTTCTACCCCAAATGCACACACATCTTTTACACGCACAGCCACAGACATCCTTTATCGTAATGTGTTTCACCCCCTAACAACATATTCATTGTATAAAATATGGGAAATTCATTTCTTCCCTCTTCCCATCGTAATATAGCTTCATAGCTTCAAACACATTTGAATCCGTCGGTTGCATCAAGCAGATGACAGCAGAGATCAAAACACTTGTTTATATTCTGCCTGACACCAGCACCTCTTGATCTCGAAACCGCGGAACATTTTAGGTGTTCAATGTGTTATTTTCAAGAATATTTAATTTATTTAAAAACTGTTCCACGTGTGAAAGAAACTCTAAGTGAAACCACGTTTTAAAAATCTTAATGTAATGTTTGGTAGGGAATTGACAATAATGTTTTGAAATATTCTAAGCTTAACAGTTTTCCCAATTAAAAGCTATTGCACTTTATTATAAATAAGCATGAAAAATGGGACTTCATCACTCCGTTTCATATTTCCTGTCTTGTATGCATACACATAGCACAATGGAAAATCATTGAAAGATTCATCACGGATACGAAAAGCTTACAAATATATAAAATATATGTAACATATATATATATATATATTACATGTAATATTTATAACAGATATACATATATATATATATATTATAAAATTAGCGAATGCTACTGATTTTCTGTCTACCCTTACTACCTATTCCCAGTGATTACTTTAAATTGACTGGCCGTTGTAATAACAGAGACCTCGGTTAAGAGAAACCTAATCGGAGGATCTACGCATTTGCAATATGCTTAACATTTATGTATCTAATGAGGGGAATTGGTATCTAATTACGCCTTATGTTTATGTGTTTAATGGGTTGTTTTTGTATTCTTTGTACTTTTTCCCTCTCTGTTTATGTCGAACACTTGACTATTTATGACATGCTTATGTATCCTAAACTGCAGTGTAACGCAATGATTCATCAGCCCTTGTTTGCCCTGTAAGTACTTTTATTAATTTCAAAAAACTCCCGATGCAGCCCCATAAGGCTCCAGGGAGTTGCTGCTTCTAAATAGGGGAAGGCGTGGGACATATGCCTGTTTATCACTGTTAAACACCAGCGTCCCCGTCTTCCGTCACCTGTCACCTGTACTTCTGCTGTCGATTCGTTACACAGTGTAGCTTGAGCAAGCCAAATGCAAAATGTTCAAAACATTATTTTTCGTGTTATTTTTAGGTTGTTCGACTATGTTAAAGCACTCAGGAAATATCTATCCAAGGGAAGGGATGTCTTCGTAGAGGACTTTCTAAAGGAAACTATCCAATATTCATGTTTCGCGTACAGAAACCGAGCATGCAGCCGTCTCTTCTCTAAGATTGAATCCAGCTCAAAGTATTGAGCGGTTTTAGCTACTCCGCCATTAGTGGTTTCGCATTATTTGGTTTGTCTTTCTAAAATGAAATGCTTTACACAACGAGTGTTGTGCATTTTATTTAGCTCAGCCTTATGAAAAAGGTACTGTGTAATGCAACCCAGTGCATTTTACTTTTGTCATATTTATTAATCAAAGATTATACTTTAAGCTTTTCAAGTCAGTTTAAGTGCATTTTTTATTTTAAAGATATTATTTAAAATATATCCAGAGTTATTACTTAAGGTATAATATTTCATACCTGCTACCTAAAATATAATTTTCAGTGCTGTTATCTAAGGAATGGCACGTTTTACAAAAAATAACTTTAAGCAGTCCCTCACGAGGAGTATTTGCCGATGGTCTTTGAAATAAATAGCGCCTATCTCTGTCTAAATAGGAGGAATGCCTTTGTCTCCGCAGAAGATTTCTGAAGCATACTGGCTCGTATTTGCATTACACATGGAAAATATCCATATCTGAAGCTGAGCTCCAACAGAAATATCAGTCATCAGTGATCTTAGCGTCTAAGCTTTGATGAACCCTGCGAATACAACAAGTGATAGGTAACTAAGTATTTTACTGAATCTTACACATTAAGTTGCTCAGGTAAAAGATTTTGAGTGCAGCCAGTATTTAGGGGACTTTAGACCTATAAATAAAATTATATTATCTGTAAATAAATTTTAACTGTAGAACTGGTTTTTCATAAAAATGACAAAATAATTTAAGACAATATTTTGCAGAAATTATAAATGCAACATGTTATTACTATGATCTCTCAGAAATGAAAACGATGCACTTGCTATTCGCCAGGTAAATAAAAACAGACATTACTTAAAATGTGATGATCAGGACACTTCGGTCAGCGCTCATACCAGATGAGAGATAAACATAAGAAATTACCGCATTATATCGCGCGTCTCTTTTGATGGCGTAACCCCGCTTGCAGTTGGAAAATCTCTGGTTCAAATCACAGCGATAGCACCGTTAATTTCGCTCATGTTCTTCTCCGAAAAAAGTTAGAAGTCTCTACATTGGCACCCGAACTAAAATGTTATGCATGATAATTTGTCACTACCTGGATATGGTGGAATAGGTCTCGTCCATCACTCTAATCGCACTTTTGGTGAGACAAAAGTTAGCGAATTACCACCTTCTCCCATGAGTGCTTTTATAGTGTAAATTGTTACCGTATCTAATTGGCAACTGGAATATGAATGCTTGGAATTCCAGAGAGAACGCTTTTTATTTTTCACATTGTCTGGTCGACAAACAGTAAATTACCTACAAGGTTTCTAGTTTTCAAAGTATTTGAAATCTCTATCTAGTTATCAACGTCCATTAATAACACGGTTTTCCCAGAAAGGTTAGCTTTTAGCATTTTCCCAGTTTCTCTCAGAGGGGAAGCAAAAGGGAAGAACTCAAGAAACTGCAAATTGTAATTTAACACATGTAATTGGGGGCGAAGAATTTAACGTTTAGCAAAATAACGTTTTATATATTCCATCAAATTTTCACTTTGGTTACAAAAATACAGTAGACTATAGTTAACAGGCTCGCATTTATAAAGATTTTCCTGTGAATACGTGATTTTTCTTTCCTTGAAAGATCTTCCGTTGAATTGATTTCTTCCATCCAGAAAACTTCCTGGGGCTATTTATTGCTTTTTTTTTACTTTCGTCAAAAAAGTGTTAGATTTAAGTTAACGTAATGGATTTTGCTTAGTGTGCGACAATGTTTGAGAGATATTAAATAATCAATATTTTAATTTTTTTGTTTAACTAGTATTTCAAGAATTCGAAATGCATTTTTTGGACAGCAAATATGAAATTATGTATTTTGAAGTAAAATTGCCTTAGGTTGTAAATAAGTATTTTACAATTTTTCTTTAGAAATGAAAATATATTTTCATTTAGCTTAGTTTAATTTTGCTTTTCTCATTGCTCATTACGTCACGCTCCCATGCTGTTCTCGTCCACACAACTTTCCAAGCTTCCACCATGCAAAACAAGGTTTTAATTTAATGTTCAAAGTTTCATTCTCTTTAAGCGTTCCTTGGAGTGGTGCCGTTCAAACCAGCATAAGATTTGCTGATTTAGCCCTTAAATGTAACCAAACTTCTTACTTAACTAAGACATTTAAAAATAGTAAACGCTATTACTAATTTAATGTATATTTAATAATATATTGAATTGTTATGATTTAAAATACATTTGATTTTGCAATCTAGCCAATTATTAAATTTTATGGACTTTTATTCCAATTAGTAAAAGGGCGTATGTGTCTCGGAATGGAGTACTTTGTTTACTTAATATAATAACTTAATATTCTATACTTCAGTACATATTTGCTTGTCTTACATAAGTCTGTTTCTACATATATTTTGAAATTGCAAGAGTCATTTGTAAGCCATCAGAGCGACTTCCAGGAAGAGCTCTACGTAAGATGCAAATTGTCAAATCGCAGGGAAATATTGAGTGATAGAAGATTTTAATATCAAACAGCTGACAGGAGCTGAATCTAGAACACAGCTAACAAACTAGGCCGCAATGCTACTTTGCTATGAATGTGTTTTAGAAAATTTATCTCTTCTAAATTTTAATAAATAAATATTCATACTTTGCATCACACTAAAAATATTTTCAGCTTCTTAGACATATTGAACTACCTTATTAACATGCTGTATGCTTTTAACAATTATTTACCTTTACCGGTTTCCGTGATAATCTTGATTAGATTTCGAAGTCTGTGGCATTACAGATAAGTTTTACTAAAAAACGTTTTAATTTTCAGCTTCCTTGTAGGCCTCATTTTTGTCCGCTCATTCCAGTAAATTATGCATATTTGGCTGGCAAGCGGTTTAGGATGAGTGTTTAAATCAGTCCTTGGCGGACGCTCGCCACACTTAGTTCTTAGTGAAAGCGGTTGCTCTATGAAAGTAGAATCTCAAAACAATTTAACTTAATCTCTACTCTAAAACTTTCAGATAGCTTTTAGTTGCCGATCCGTAGCTTTTAGCCTCACTTAGAAGGTATTTAGATTTGTAACCAAAGAGACTGCAAAGAGCTATTTATTTCACTCACCTTTTGTTTTCATCAAGAAAAGGCGACTGGTAACTTTGTTTCCCAGCATTTTACTTCATTCCTCCCAATAGGTATGATAAAATAAATTAAAATAAGATATCTATGCGGTTTCATCATTTAGTTAAGCTAATCGTGATAACTCACGTATTTGCTGATAAGCAATAGTTAAGAGGCGAGACTTGAACGTTTCACACAGCTTCGAAGTTTCAGGTGAATTCTCCTTCTGGAATGTACACACACTGACCAATGAATTAGAAACCAAAAATCAATATTTTATTGGACTACCTTTGCACGGATAACTGCTTTGATTCGTTTGGGCATCGCGTCTACATTCTTCTGGAGTGCATTTACGTCCAGAGAATACCATGCATTGGCTATGGACGTTTTAGATCTTGTAACTTAGATGGAAGAGGAGAATGTTATCGAATATGTCTTTCCACTATATCCCACACATTTCCTATGGAATTAAGATCTGGAATATACGGTGGCCAGAAAAGGTGTCGGAAGTCAGACTGATGTTCAGCGAACCAATTTCGAACAGTTCTGGCACGATGTACTCGTTGCTATTAGTGTAAAAATGCAACATTGCAGGTTGCACTTGATCTGCCAGTACATATAGGTATCTTATGGCTGCTTATTTACCCTCGTGAAACACCAGGACACCACTTTCATGCCAGCAGAACATACCCCATATCATGATACTCCCACCAGACCCTTGCAAAGGGCAAGTAAGGCAAGATGGATTCATGACCTTATGGAGTCCTCGCCAAATTCGACGTCTTCCATCAGTGCAAAATAAGGTGTAGCGTGATTTATCCGACCACATTACTCGCTTTCAATCCTCAGATGTCCAGTGTCTTCTTTCCCGACACCACTGCAAACGAATTCTTGCATGTCGGACAGAAATTGGTGGTTTTCCCACAGACACCCGAGCATGCATTCCTATCCTCTGCAGTTCTCTGCGCATGGTCCGAGCTGAAATCTGTTGGGAAGATCTGTGTCAGAAGAAGCACAGTAGAGTCTCTGCTCTGCTCTGCTGTACAATTCATCGGAAAAGACGCCAATTACTCTCATGGAACTTGTGCTCGAACCGCCGTTACGTCTTCTAGAGAAGAACTGTGGGTTTTGATTCCAGCTTTTGAAAATGTTTGATAGGGCTGCTTTAGAGAGCCCAGTGACATTCGTTGTCTTCGAAATCAAGGCCCCTGCTAAACGGGCACCAACAATAAACTTTTTTTGCAAATTGTGAAAGATCTGTCGTTTATCCCATTCTACTTCATTCATCTTGAAAAGCATTCTTACACCTTACTTATAATAGCATTCTAACCACGTGTAACCCATGTCATTAAAAAAATTTGCATAAATCATCCCTAGCACTCATTCAAATGAAAATCTCAAAGGTTTCTAATTCATTGGCCAGTGCGTGTGTTTACTTCTTTAGGAAATTAGATACAAGAATTAAATCAAATAATCTTTTGAGGATCTAATAATGTAACCATTTTATCAACAGCATTTATCAAGCATTTACACTCTGCAATAAATTCGTTAAGGATCGAAAATTCAAAGCAATTCAGGATTTTAAACTAATATAATTAATTTTTCCCCTAATTAAAATACAATAACACGCCGAACAAATATTAATTTAGAAGTCAAACAACAAAAATCGGCGTTATATTTTCAAATTTTCACAGGACTAGTTTCGATGGTTTTACCGAACGATCAGCCTCAGCTGCAAAAGCGCAAATGAACGAGATAAGATATAATGATTAGATAAGATAACTGACGTCTCAAATCAGAACGGCAGTGAAACGGCTCCTTACGGAACAGACGTTATGCGCATGCTCACGGACGGCGAAATATGCTTTCTGTTCAAAGCCTGCCAATGATCGGCCGGCTATTACATTTGGCTATTATTCTCCAATTTGTGTAGATTTTCGTTCGCAATTACCGTATTCAGTGTAACAATGAACAAACCATGTTCAGTTTTCGGACCATCGCAGTGTAGAACAATCGTTTTTCGAATCTTAGGAAAGCATTTGAGAGAAGAAAGCAGTCGTAAATTCATTTGCACTAAAATGAAAATGGTAACTGATATCAAAATGAAGAAAATATTTCACTGGAATGCATTAAATTTTAGGAGGGTTACAATTAGAAATTTCTGAAATGAACGTAACAGGCTTAAAGGTTGAAAACTTATAGTTTAACTTGAAAATAAAAAAAATAGATCAAAATTCCAGTGTAATAAAAATCAATGTTTTTATGAAAATTCTTAAAATATTCTACCTTAAAATTTATATTATTGATTTTGAATATTACATTTTCTTTTATTCGTGAATAAAAACAGTTTCTTCTGATAGTGAAAATAAGTGATTAGACTGAATACATTTTCAGTCTGTTAATGGGATGTGCTTCTTCAGCTATTAAATACGGGATTGTTATAACCATCTTAGAATTTTGGCTCCCAGTTTTAAATGTACTAGTAATTTTGCAATATTAGTTTTAGAAACAGTTCACTCATTCGTTTCTGTTCTGTAAAGCAACTACAGTAAAAGTCTGATAGTCCAGCATCCAGCGTTTGATGTTCTCATTAGTATGGCACTCTTATGACATTTCTGCCATAAGAAAATGCTTAATAAAATCACTGCTTTTTAAAGTCAATTGCTTATTAAAATCAAAACCCAAGGAATGAATTCAGATGAATACAATATGATTATAATATAACCACTTAATAAAATGAATGCTACTGCTTACAAAAATCAAATCGCTTTTGAAATTATAAAATCAAAATCCTAAGTTCATGCTTCAAGTTCAGTGATTTTATTCAAAGTCGATTCACTTTCACATGTGCAGGTGCAAATGCTAGAATTTTCTTATCCGGAATTGTCAAAAACCCCAAGCCTGTCTGTCAAGGTGAGTGATTTCATTCAAGATCGATTTAGTTTTACTCATGGAGGTGCAAATGATAAAATTTTCTTATCTGGACCAATCATGGGTGGAGGTGGGTTACAAGAGGTTTGTTAAAACTGTCTCAGAACAGTTGGAGGGAGAAGGGGAAAAAAAGTAGTGAAGAAGATTCTGTATAATTTTTTTTTTCATACTAATAGTTCGTTCAATTCGCCCATCAACATTTTCTTTGGTCACGCCTGAAAATGTCCAAATACAAAGGCTAAAGCTTAGAAGATAAAGAAAAACTGATGAAGCACTATGATGCTTTACCAAAATGCAGCCAACGTGAAGCTTCTGTACAACTTGAGATTTCAGTCTTTGAACACAAGCTTGAATAGATAAATTTTTAAATAACGTTTCATATGCTTAGATATTGTATTGATCTGTGTAACATGTTAAATTAATTATAATTTTTCTGAATTAAGATGGCTTTTGTAATCTACAGAAAAAATAAGTTTTATTGAAAAAATGTATGTAACTTACACATTAAACAGCATATTAAAAAGGAGTATTAATCTCAACAGCAAAGCCATATGTAATGAGAGAGAGTTATATGTACATTTCATTCATAAAATTTATTGAAATCTTATATAAAATAAGTCTATATTTAAAAAAGGAAATGAAATATGAAATGCTGGCGAGAAATACAGTGGGTTTACCATCACTTGTTGACGATAGAAAGAAACGACGCATGCGCAGTTCATTGAAACATTTTTCTCGTAAGGAGCCGTTTCACAACCATTCTGATTTGAGATGCTAGTGATAAGATAAGAAAGCCTGGACAGGAGACAAGTTACTGGCGCCATCTGATGATGAAACCAGAACTAAAAAATAATTTCTTTAAAGGCTGAAGGCAAAGACGGGTTGGTATTAGGGTCGTTAACTAGAACAAAAAGTTTTTTCGAATGTGAAATGCCTCTAGAAAATCCAGTTCACCAATAGAAGATGTTTTTCGAATAATTTTGACAGCAGAAAAATTGAAAGTGTGATTTTTGGACCAACAATGTTGGGCAACAGAAGACTTCTGTGTTTCCTTTTTTCTAATATATGCCTCATGTTCCTTAACGCGAAATTTTATTATCGCTTATTCCATCTGTTGAGAATTGTGCCAGATTATATGTTCTTCCCAAAATTCATAAAAGTGGTATTCCTTTCCGCCTTATTGTATCAAATTTAAGTACTGCCTCGTATCCGTTAACTAAATATTTAGTTTCTAGATTTTCAACTCTATTAGACAATAACATTTACACCATAAAAAAATTCAATAGAGTTTGTAAAAAAAGTTAAAAGCATTTCTCCTAGAAATTTACTCATGGTTTCTTTTGATGTAAAATCATTATTCACCAATGTTCCAGTGGAGAGTGCATTGAGATGTCTAGAAACCAGACTTCGTGAATCGAAATTAATGAGCGAATTTCCTTCACTCAACTCTGTTTGAAACAAACGCATTTTGTTTTCCAAAATAAGTATTACAAGCAAACTGAGGGATTAACCATGGGAAGCCTCCTCAGTTCCATCCTGGCTGATACCTACATGCATTATTATGAATCAAAATTATGTGAAACTTTATATTTCTCAGTATGGTTCCGCTACATAGACGAAACTTTACTCTGTTTGATGGTAATAAAGATGATTTAAATAAAGTTCTTTCAGGAATAAATTCCATTGATCCTGCTATTCAGTTCACTTTTGAACTTGAGACTTGCAATTCTCTTCCGTTTCTTGACATTCTGGTTACACGTAACACATCTAACTTCAGTACTAGGGTTTACCGTAAACCTTCATCGGTTTGCTTCCATCACACTTCAAATCATCTCATCCGGGGACTAAACAAAAGTTAGCTTCATTTTATTCCTATGTTTTCCGGGCACTTCAAGTTTGCTCCACCAAAGTATCCCTCGATGAAGAACTAAATTATTTAAAAGCAATAGCTATTGGCAGGGGCTTTTCACCCAACATTATTAATCAAGCAGTTAAAAAATTCTCATCTCAACACACAAAAGACAAACTCTTGTTTTAGGAGATTATAAAAATTCTGTTGTCATTCCCTTCTTTACATCAATTAGCTATAAAGTTGCACGTATTTTACAGAAATTTAACTTTCGGGTCGTTTATTCTCCCATCAATAACATCCCGAGTTCCATATTCAAGGACCCCATTCCCGATATGAATTCCTGGGGTATTTACAGGCTTCCTTGCCATTGTGGTTTAATTTACATTGGCCAAACTAAGAGAGCCTTAAAATTTCGCGTTAAGGAACATGAGGCATACTTTAGAAAAAAGGAAACACAGAAGTCTTCTGTTGCCCAAAAACCACACTTCCAATTTTTCTGCTGCCAAAATTATTCAAAAAACATCTTCCATTGGTGAACTGGATTTTCTAGAGGCATTTTACATTCAAAAAATCTCTCTGTTCTAGTTAATGACCCTAATTCCAATCCATCTTTGCCTTCAGCCTTTAAAGAAATTATGTTTTAGTTCTGGTTTCATCAACAGAGGGCGCCAGTAACTTGTCTCCTGTCCAGGCTTTCTTATCTTATATTATCTAATCATTACATCTTATCTCGCTCATTTGCGCTTTTACAGTTGAGGATGGTGTTTCGGTTAAACCATTGAAACTAGTCCTGTGAAAATTTGAAAATATAACGCTGATTTTTGTTGTTTGTCTTCTAAATTAATAATTTCTCCCTTGATTATAATTCACTGGATTTCTTACAGAGCTCAGTCACATAACTTATATTTCTTTAGGTTTTCTTGGAAACTATGTTAAACAATTAAAGCTCTTGTGAAAAATCTTTCTTCTCCGTGATGTTTTCGAGTTCTTTAGAAGTTTCATCACAGCGCTGATTTCGCTCAGTAATTCTTTCTTCGAAGGAGAAGTTTCGTAATAAAAATCGGAAAGAATGACGTTGACATTTTTACTACCAGAACATTTCTCTATGCAAATGTCGAAATCCTTTATGCGAATTCAAGACATTAATACTGTGCATTTCATTTAGGAATAATAAAGCATGGCATTAACACGAAAATAGCTGTTTTGTTGGCTTACAAACGATAACTAAGTCTTGCGTTTTTTGGTGGTCATTTATTTTAATTATTACTCTCCTTGTCTCATTTAGTGCACTTAAAGTGTTCCCAAAAGAAATCTCTATTACAAAACCAGAAAAGAAAGAACTAATTTTTCTTCAAAACATCTCCTTTTTGAAGAAATAAAAAACTTCCTCCAGCGAAAAGTGGCGAAACTAAGAAAAGAAATGCAGTGGGAAAATTTTATTTGGAAGATTACTTTCTAGTACTTTATGAAATTAAAAATGAAAATTGCAGTGGCTAATCCCCTAGTGTCTGGAATTTTGAGTTTAATCTTAGTTTTCAAAACAATATCGCGTATTTTAAATTAGCCATGCTAAATCTTACAGTGAAAACCTAAATACGTCAAATTACGTTCTGTAGCGAAATTGTCTAACTTAAATAGCAAAAAGGTTTAGAAATTTAATTTGTTTAAATGATCCCAGTATCACTATTTATTTCAGCTTTCCGAAAAATTATCAGTTAAGGAATACGTGGCAATTACTAAAAACTGGTTGATGGATATTATTACAGATATACATTCGAAGATTACAAAATCTTATGCAATAATTAAGAGTATAAGCATGCCTAGGACTTCATCAGGCAAAGGAAAAATGACCGGACTTTTTAGAAATCACGTATTTGGAAGAAAATGAAAATAACTTTTCATGATATATTTTTATTAGTGGCATGTCAAGAACAGCTCTCTAAATTATATATTTGATTTCAGGAAAGGAAAACAATTATTATATTTCTCCTATTAAAGAGGAATGAATTGTTTAGCTAATTTATCATTTCAACTTCAGGTTGCAATATATTTTCTCCCTTCTTCCTCCGTGCCTTCGTGATGTAACCAAAAAGCATGTCCGGCTAGCACCAGGAGGTCCGGAGTTTGAAACTCGGCTATGGTGTAAGGATCTTAAGTTTGACTAGCGTTTATTTGATTTCAAAACTTTACTATCTTATTTTCCACTTCCGGCCAGAATTAACGCGTGAATATGTTTATGCAAATTGTACTTGCTAACGCTTAAGTTGCAGTTTTTTGCCAAGAGCGTAGTAGAAGGTGAGAAAGTGAGCCATCTTGCCACGAGTCTTCAAGCGAGCTTGCCATCAGTTACTGTCCGTCTTTAAGGCCAGAAGTTTTAATCCTCTTGAAAGCTAAAGGCACATTGTAGTTTTCCGCAGTTTGCGTACTACAGACATAGTAATTTAAAAGGCCAGTCTTAGTGTTAATCATCTGTGTAAAATACTAAAAGTTAACTCTTATTTAAATTTTATTTACTTAATAGTCTTATATTTTTTTATGTTCAGACCACAATGGTTGGTCTTTGTATCCCGAAGTGCGGGAGAGACTGTGAAAACGGGGGAAAAATAAACGGTAATTTTTACCCTTCTCATCTTGTCGTCTTTGCTACTTTCCATAGGACACAGTTTTTCAGCCAACTCACCGTCCAGTCAGAACACGTCATGTTCGCGAAACAGATAAAAAAGAAATACAAGTCCTGATAATGTACTGCGCGTTTTTCTTGTTTCATGCTTCGAAAAACCTAATGACCCTACAGTGCAGCCCGAACTAAAAGTGGTAGTGGATTATAATTCGACGCTACCAAAATTTGGTCGCTGGGTCCCCTGCAGCTTAGTCGCGCTGTAAATTGGGCAATATAATGTTCTTCCCTTTTTACCACGTGCCTTCGTGTTGTAATTGGAAATGATGTGCAGCTGGCATCGAGAGTTCAAACCACGTCGAGGGCATTACACATTTTTCCTATTTCCTGCTTCAAAAAATGTACGAGACTGCATAAAAGAATTTGTTTAATGAATTTGGGAACTTCACGTAATTTGAATCTCAAAGAATGATATTAATAATTTTTCTCACAATGTTACATATCCTTATTATTTGCCTATATCTGCTATGGTGAAACATTTCAGTACCTAACTTTTAATATTCAGGTATCCAAAATTAAATTGATGGATTTGCATAATATCTTAGGCATTTAGGGAATTTAAAAGTCATTTAGTGTAGAGACATTGATACCATGACAGATCAGTATAGGAATACGGTATTAAGAAGACTGAATTTCTACATTACGTAAATTTTGGAAAATGGAACCAGAACGTGATGACGTCAATGTCTGAGGAAGGTAACAAAGTGTGTCCAACTATGACAGCCAAAGAAGTCTCACTATAATCCTTCATGCTACTGAAGGAGCTCCTAAGTAGTACTCTTGAAACTCTCGTGAAACGTGAAACTCAATTTTAAATAAGAGCAGATTCTTGCGTATGGATTGTCCTAATGTTTAGATGTTTAATTTAAAATGTTTAATTAATAAGATAGATGATGTTTAATAGATGTTTAATTTAAATGGTCGAATGGCCGTCTCCGGAATCTCATTCTTGATTTATGAGCTTGTGATAGGGCTACCTAGAGCTGTCCTCTGCATTTAACAAATATGTCTTTCCCAAGAACGCTTTTCATATGCTTAGCTGATACCGTTTGAGCTACGTGTTCAGGTCACGAAAATGGTCTGCAGTCAACGGTCCTCTATTATAGCATCATTTAAATGAAAAGGATATCATCCCTACACCGCCGTTCAGTTATATTTATTTTGATAGCACAAATAAACAATCCTCTTGAATATTTGAGTATGTCTCTCTTAATTTTTAACATAAACTGTCTCTCTATACTTTGGCATCATTAGTGCAGATTTTAAGATGTGAAGATTAGTTTTACTTGATCAAGCTACAAGGTATTTCTCCCACCTTATTAGCATACCTTCGTGGTGTAGTGGTCAGCACGCTCGGTGAGTATTCGAGAGGGCCGTGGTTCGAGTCCAGGCGAGAGCATTGCTCATTTTTCACATCTCCTGCTTCCAAATAACCTAATATCTCTACAAAGCGTAAAAGCAAGTTGAATCTAAGCTCTTAAATGTTTAGATTCCTCTACCTGTTCGAAGTTTTGAGTATTTAGACTTCCTTTTTTGTCTGTCCTTATAATAATAAGCAAAACAGAACATATTCTTCAAGAGTAAATTCACACATTTATGTTTAAAATTTTTTAGCTGGAATTAAAAGAATATTTAGTCAAATATAATTAACTCTAAATTGTGAAAAAGGAATGCAGGATTATCGGCTTTCCAGATGCCAGTTCAGCTCTTTACAGCGCCATTAAATCAATAATTTCTCGCTTCCTATCAAAGGGCTGGAAGATTTAGCTCTACTAATAAGCAAATGTTCTTACAGATGTACCGAATATATCTCTCTTTTCTAACTCACAATGAAGTATTTTTGTTTACTGTTAAACGGCCTCACCGATGGCAGAGTAATTTAGACCGCTAAATTATGTGACTTCCAACACAGACGAACGGACTGGCCTGCATGGTTAGATTTCAATGTTTCTATGGAGTGCAAGGAAAATACGAGTTAAGTTCGTTTAAACCGTACTCCAAGAAGACATCCCTGCTCTCAGGCAGATAGCCTTCGTGTGCTTTGCCATATTTAAATAACCTAACTTAAATTTACAGCCTAAATTTCTTATACGTATCTCCCATAAAAGATAAGTTTTCTCCCACAAACATTTTGAAATTGAATGCATTAAAATTTCAAACTGCATGGTGATTATTTTACCCCTGAATATATTCAGCAAAGAATTATTAGGAAATTGCGAATGAAACTGAACTATTGTCTTACTGAGACATTCTGAAAATACAATTGCATAATGAAATAACTAAAGAGTTTCTGACTTTCACGTCAAAAAAACAAATAGTAACCACTTAATGGAAATAATTCTTAAGCACGAACGAAATCGAAAACAGTACGAAGCCCTACTCTTAGTTTAGGTAAGAAAAGAAAAAATCTTCCAATTCATCACTTGGAAAACATTTACTTGTTTTTGCTACTGACTGAAGAGCCTGCTAAGGAGGGCCTTTCGTATTACAGAAATAGATTTTTAGTTCTTTCCTTAATTACTTTATGCACTTACTAAGTATTGGCATTCGAAGTTATATTTTTCTTTGTTGAAACAGAAATAACAAGCTTGATTAATTGGGTTACATTTGAGCAAGTTATGAAAAAAAAATATCCTATTATAAAGAATTCATTTTTCGTTTTGTGGAATCTCAGAGACCTCAAACCATCCTTTCTGCTTTCCTTCACTAAGTAAAGCAAGTATTGTAATAACGAAAACTTTTGGGTACCATAATTCAACAGAAATATTCATTTTGATTCTTCCCGAAACCATTTAGACTATTTTGTTGCATGACATCTCTACGTATGGTCAGAATATAGAGCTCTTTTTTCCAAAATGAATCGTAAAATGTATTTAAATTGGATTCAAAACTTATTTTCTCGTGACGTCTGTAGGTCCGTACGTATGTATGCATCTCGCATAACTCAAAAACGCATAACCGTAGAATGTTGAAATTTTGCGTATGGAGCTGTTATAACATCTACTTATGCACCTCACTTTTTTATTACAATCGGCAATACCAAACTCATACGCACCCCCTTACTCGGCTTAAACGTGATTACAAATTGGAAGTACCTGGCCCTTATTTTCGCATTCCTTGCTCGTAGTCATACTTCCAATCACAAAGGTGTTTTAAATGATGAAAATATTCATGCTTCGGCAATGTCAAATTTTAAAAATATAAATTTTGGACAAATAATGAAATATAACTTTTAATGCGGTCTTCCGGTTCCTATACTTATATTTGGGGAAGTTTTATACTCCTTATGAAAAAATAAAATTATAAGAACTTTGACTCCCGTACCACAAAAATTGACCGGGACATTTAATATCAAAATTTCCAATTTTTCAAGTCATTTTCAATTTTCCTCTGGAGGGATCGGTTCATTAAGTTAAAATAAGTCGGGGAAATAAATTTAAATAGACTGCAACAAAAAATGCGTATAATTTAATACAAGGAAGTCATATGGTGTCCGTACAAGTGTGGTATAAGTGCGCACAAGTCATATGGTGTCTACATCAGATTTTGTAATTTTAATATCACAGCATGTTTGATATAAAGCTAGATGTGCCATTTCGAAATACACTGGTTATCATAAAGTAAGGTAAAATCCCCAAAACAGCGATAACTCCCTCAAAAATAAGCCAAACCGTGTAAAATTTGAATAGGTTGCCAATTAAGAGTAGCTTAGTAAAACTGCAATACGCAAATTAGTGTCGCTGTACTCGGAATGCGTCATCTGCGAGGAGCATAAAAGTACATGTTTGAGAGCACGCCCACATATTTCACTGTGATAGTGACATCAGAAATCTGAGATAGCCAATTCGTAACAATGACCTCCAGGCATCATTTACCTGCAGAACTACGATGGAGAGCCACTGCGAGACTAGAGGCAGGACAAAGTCAAACAGAAGTGGCCAGATGGCTAAATGTGAGTCCTTCTGTGGTTCATAGACTTTGGAGGCAATTTCAAACCACATATTCGGCATCTAAGAGTTTCAGCAAAGGAAAGCCAACTGCTACGACGACCACTGATGACCGATATTTGACATTATGTGCACGTAGGAATAGAAGCGCTTCTCCGACTCTTCTTAGATCCTTCCTTGCTGCAGCCACGGAAAGGTTGGTGTCAACGTCAACTGTGCGTAGAAGGCTTCCCGAAGGTGTCTGTATGCGAGGCGACGAGCCATTTGCGTACCGCACACGTCACGCCATAGGACAGACCGTTTCAGTGGGCACAACAACATGTCCACTGGACGCCTGATCAATGAAGGGCTGTTCTCTTTACGGATGAGTCCAGCTTTAGTCTAGAAAGCGATAGTAGGCGCTATTTGATATGGAGAGAACCTGGAATCCGTTATCGTCCATCAAACATCCGTTAACGAGATGCATACGGAAGAGGCAGTGTCTGTGTTTGGGTTGGCATCTCTTTCGGTGGACGCACAGACCTCCATGTCTTTCCAAGGGGCAACCGTAAATGCTCAGGTTTATAGAGATGACATCCTTGATGCTTATGTGCGCCCGTATGCCCGGGCAATAGAGGATGCTTTCTTGTTACAGGACGACAACGCAAGACAACACACGGCTCGCATCGTAGATGATTGTCTTCAACAAGAAACAATTATGCACATGGAGTGGTCAGCTCGATCCCCGGACTTGAATCCTATCGAGCACATTTGGGATGCTTTAGGAAGACGTCTAGTTGCTCTCAATCCACTCCCTCAGTCCTATCGAGCACATTTGGGATGCTTTAGGAAGACGTCTAGTTGCTCTCAATCCACTCCCTCAGACCCTTGCCAAGCTTGCAACTGCTTTGCAAGAGCAATGGCTCTCGCTTCCTATGGAACTGATAGACCGCATAATTGAAAGCATTACACATCACTGTATGTGCTGTATTGCTCCTAGAGACGATCATATTCCATATTGAAGGTACTTTTCCTATAGCAAACTGACACCCTCGATTTGTTGATTTTATGCATGTGCTAATTTCTATACTACCATAATTGTCTGGTAATTTATTTTATGTTGTTTGATACCTTGTTATGTGTTGCATATTGTGGGTAAGTTTCATAAAATTCTACATGAAACGTTCTCAGTAATCGTGATTTTTGTGCTTTTTCCTTAATTTATGATAACCAGTGTACATGCTTCTAACATACTAAGTGATGAATGCGTATGCTTAATAAATTGGTGTGCTGTGTAAAACTTTAAATTTATAAAAGCTGACATATGAAATAAACTTAGTTAAAAAAGTTTTAGGAAAAAACAAAGAAAAGATGATTATCTAATCTTACGAATTCGATACATTATGAGTGAACTAGTGAGTACTTAAGCTTAATTCTAATGTACATCGTGTTTTATTAAATCGAAACTGATAAATGCAGAATCTATTAATTAAATAAAATCTGATGTGGACACCGCATGACTTTCTTGTACGGCCTATTAAATTTAACACATTTTCTACCGCACTTCATTTAAACTTATTTCCTTGAATTTCATTAGAGATATATTTCTCATTCAACCAATTCAGATCTCAACTTCGCTGCAAGGCAAAAATATACAAAAACATGAAACATCTCCATTAAAAGTTTTAAAATACAGAAAATTCTGAACAGCAAACACGGTTAAAAACAGTTACAATTTTTTTTCAATTAAAATTGCAGTTTCTCTGCAAAAGCTGCAGTTTGGGCAGTGGCAGAAAGACAACATTTTCGGTACAATAAGTTTTTAATTAACTTCGGGTCCCACTGGGCAAAACGATGATGACTTTGGTGCACTAACTGACTTAATTCACTATATTACTTATACTTTAAAATATAAACAAATAGCCGCCACGTTAGGCTCAGTGTCACTATTAAATTTCTGATAATCCTAGAACTATTACATGCAGATTAACAAAAGACATAAAAACCTTAATTGGGACATAAGGACAACAAACGAAAATGCTCAATTTACCAACGTATGAGAATAAAAAAGCAGCTCACCGAGCCGATTAAGTACCGAGCCGGATTAGTAGATATATATATATATATCTATCCATATACTATATATGTAGAACGATATATATATATATGTATAACTAAATATGTATAACGAATAACGAAAGCAAATTTAGAAATACTTATGTTGGAACACTGAGACGTAGATTCGCGGAAATACTGTTAGTGAAGCACGTAGATCCATGTTGAAGAATTCTAATTGCCTAGAATGCCAAAATCTTAAATTCCTAATTACTAAGACCTTAGGTTAGACAGTCAACGTGGTTTAATTTCACTTTTATTTCCTTTTGACATTTGTGGCCCAATTCACTTGGCATTCTAATTGTGCCTATTTCCAGAACATTTACATTTTTAACGCTTTCGCAATAGGAAGACAGAACAGCGAAATTGCATCCTAGCAGCACAGAGGGTGAAGCTAAAAGCATTTATCTAATATGGCAGTCTGTAGAGAGAAAGGTTTTGCTTTAAGTTAAAAAGGTTTCAGTTTTCAGAGTTTAGGTTCCGAAATAACTACGTCATCAGAGTTGCGCAAGCTCCAGCGTAGATTAATCTAGAAATGACGCAATCCAGTAATATTATTATTATCTTTAGAATAAGAGAAAATACTCAGATTAAAAATGAGGAATTAAGAAGCTACTAATAAATTAAATCATAAAGCTGATTTCTGATTTACATATTTTTTATCTTACATATTCCCCTCCTTCAAACAGCAAAAGGCCTGGCGACAGAAAAGCCTTTTAGAAGAAGGCATTAAAGCATTAACGAAACGAAGCTAATACAATTGTAAAAAAATCGCACAATTTTGCTCTAAATAATTTTTTAAATAGCAAAATCTTGTAGACATAATTTTTTAAAATAAATGCCAAATGAAAATGCTATTGAAATTTTGAAAGTCTGCAAGTTCATTTTCTGTAAGCATATTGTAAGGAATGTCATAATTTTTTCAAGAAATAATTGAAAGAGCTGACAGATCTGTAAAATCTTTGCTTGACTATCATAATCGTAATCACAATATTTTGTAATCTTCAGCTAGTATTTTGCAAAAATTGTTGTTGTCAATATAAAACAATTTTTTTTTTGCATATTCATGAAATTTGTATTAAAATTAATTATTTAACACTTATAAAATAATCCACATTTTCTTAACTGCAAAACAGTGTAAAATGGAATTTAGAACTTAATAAATATAGAAAAATAACGAAATTCAATACAATAATAAAATAAACTTTCATAAAAATGAACAAATCCTCAACAATGCAAATCAGCGTGTCAACTTGCTGATGGCTTTGAGATGTTTAAATACAATTACACGTAGAAGCATTCGTTCCTTAATAAAGGTAACTGGCTTCTAGTACTGTATAATTATCGAACTTTGTATTTATAGCTTAGTTATAGCCATACATTTTTTTCATATTTGTTAATTGATATATAAAAATATACAAAACTTGAAGATGTATGAAATTATCACAGTCCTACAACAATAATATGGACCATATAATTTTGTGAATATAAAATAAGAAAATAAACTTCATAATTGTATCTGTTTAGGGAATGTTTTTAAAACTTTTCAAATATAAAAATTTCAAACACATCTATCAATCATGTTACAAAATTGCAAGAAATTTCAAAATATTATAATGTAATTAGTTTTTCATTCCAAACATCATTTGGAATAATATTAATAAAATTATGCTTTCTATTATTATCGAGATTTCTAATTTACTTCTTTTGCACAAAATGAAGACACCACAGCTTTCTCTTAACACATTTCCATATTATAGGCATATCCACAGTAACGGATTTGTGTACATTATCACCAATGGTTAAAGGGTGCTCACGGCAGTTACTTATAAAGGCCTCCGTTCCTTAAAGGCAACTGACCGTTTTGAACTTCTCTATAACTTTCCATAAAAAAATTAACTACACTCGTTATATTATAAAAAATAAAAATAATAATTATATATGAAAACAAATAAAAGTGGGAGCCTTAAACGTTTACCTGAACATATACTGTAACAAAAATATTTGAAGACATATACTCAATTAGCACTCAGTTAGCATGCTTTTGTTTTAATTTTCTATTGCATATTAGTGGCTTACTACTCACAACATATAAAGATCTTTATTTGACGCTAGATGATACCAGTATAAAAATACATTTTTGATTAATTTATTATTTATGGGTTCTTTCCATCCCATTTTCTGTGTCAGTTTGTTTTGGAAGTTTCCGGTCAATTGTGCAGCTTCCAGACTGATTTAGAACCATCCAAGTCTCTGGTGGGACCATCTTGGAGATGAAAATGTGTTTCTGAACAGGTTAACAAATGAGGAAAGCATTGACACTTTTAATACGTGGATCCATCAATACCATATAATGCTTGCTACTTTGCGCTTTGAAGCGTATAGTAGAATTTAATATCCTTCTTGGCTTTCGTATATCGGAAGACATTACAGTGGCTTAAATTAGTTTGTATTTTTCATTTTTGACTTTCCATAAATCTACGCTTCTTTGTTGGATCTCACAATAGTGATTCATAGTTCATCCTTTACGAGCACATGACATCTAGAGATTTTACTTATTCTGTTTGTTATTATTATTAAAGCGAACTAGCTTGTTAACTCTACTCTGTGTTTTACAATGCACTGGAAAATTCTCAGTGAGTCACAGAGTAATTTCTCTCTTCTCTGCTTCCCGTACTTATTAAAGCAGTCTCCAAGTTTAAACAATTAAGACTTAAGTAAAGTTAACAATAAAGACTTAAATAAAATTATGTTAAAGTTTAACAATATATACCAACTCGTCCTTATAGAAGCCAATAGTTTAGGCTTAGATCAAAGGTAATGGATGAACTAAGACGAAAGAAATTAAGTATTCCTAACGGCTTCACAGCATAACTAACGCTCAAGCTGTGTCTGACCGAAGCTGGCGTAAACAAGCCTAATGGCAAAACGCCGTAGAATATTAATTGTTAGAGAAATAAAAATTAGCAACGTGGCTTTGGAAAACGCAGAACACGCTCTGATTTTACCCTCTAAAAACCTTCTTTTAAATACCCTCTACTTCTACCTCATTTGAATAAAACGCGAGCTAAAAATTTACATTCCGTCAGGAAAATGGAAATTATGCCGATAGGATAACACGTTAACATAAAATAACTTGTTAGAAACTTAAATGATATTTTATAACTGCATCATTTCAGATGTAAACTTCTCTTTCCGCGCGGAGCTTCAAACTTGTGAATTCTGTTGAAATTTATCTTCAGGGGGGGAGACATAAGGAACCGACAAAATAGACATACGTCTGTTTTACCTTTCGAAATCGGACATCAGAGTACATTGGTGAATTAAGCTAGAAGTTACATTTTAAAATTGATCTTTCAGTCTCTTATAGCATATGCGTGCAAAATGTTAATCAGTCAGCATATACCTAAATTCTGTTCGATTATACAGTAAATATACACATGAAATATAGAAAACTCCCGTTTAGTGATTATTGATCGTTAACAATTTGCAAGCAGAAACTGACTGAAAAGCTACACACACACATGCAACGTAGAAAGTGGATGAAATTTTATAAATCAATATTTTTATTGTCACCCAAAGTGCTACAAAACGCAAAAGAAATTATAAAGAAATTATATAGAATTAATATAGAATAGAATTAATTATATGAATTTTGCGACATCTGATTTGTGCACAACATTGATCGAAGAGCGAGGCTAAGAAAGGCTCATCATTGTGTTTAAGCAGGTCAACTAACCAGATGACCCGTCACCCGATGCATCGATCAGAGCGAATGTGCAATCTAACGAAGCTTGTATCACTGGTCTGCCAGTCGCCTGACACGCACTCTTTGGAGGATTAAAAGAAAGACAAAAAGCGCGGTGATAAATTGCACGATAAACACTGAACTCGTCGCTTTCCGTTACTCATGGCCGTGTAGCAACCCTGTACGTTAAAGAATCTGCTTTATAGGTACTCCTTAATAGAATGTAAATAGGAATCGCTACAACGAGACTTTCAAAAGAGTATATTCTATCGCCTATAAATAGCCAGGGAGATCGTTGGTATTGTTTAAGGTAAGGCTTATCGGAATCAACTTCGGAATATAGACTGGGCAGTCATTTATTCTTCAGTGATGAATTGCATTACTCAAGAAATGCGAACAAAATTTCTGAGGAGGCGATCAGTGCATGGAAGCTGTCTATATAGCAGAAAATTATTTGTATTTTGCATTAATAGCGATTGTTTAGGAAGCCATTACCTACAACAGCCAGAGACATTTGTAGTACTGTGTATCCACTTTACATGTTCACAATATGCCAACAATATCTGACACTAATTTTGCAACCACTCTTATCACATAACCTCCAGGCATTTTTCAATAAGCTATTGCCTAACCATAATCTCATGGTTCTTCTAATGCTGCCTTTTGCTGCTAGCCTAATCATCCTACCTCTCTGTGTCTAAGTATGTTTAACGCATGATGAGCTTCGCCTAGCCTAATTTTAAGAATGTAGAAAAGGTAGCCAATTTCATCGATATCTGATATATTATTCCTCATGTATGAACTGTAGATTCTACATGAGACTGATAACTGTTAACGTACTTACATTTTTCCTTTTTGTAGATGTTTTATGCAAATATAGCTGACCTACTACTGCGAAATAATACTTATTTCTTATTTCTTTTCTTACACGTTGCACATACCAATTCTAATCATGTTTGAATGATCCCTTATGACTGTGGTTTCTCCCTCTCTGATGGAGACAGCAAACATAGACCCACACACAAATAAATCCTTGTATGATTTTGTTTGGTCTGTGTTAGCAAATTCCAAAGATGTCTATTAATATAATATGGTATCTGAAATCAAACGAGATAACAAAAGGTCCGAAAAATAAACCAAACAGCAAACAAATATCCTAAGCAAAAACAATCATTCTTCAGGTGAACGAAATCTGAAGTGAAATCAATATAAGTTTAGAATAAATGTAAGGATAAAGCTGAAAAATTGGTTCAGCAATTTATCATTAAAAAAGCTCAGAAGAGAACGAAACAATTTCATCTCAGAAGAAAGGACCATGTTTTTAAATTTCGCAGTAACCGCTAGAAATTAAAGACAAACTATTGTATTCTAAATCCACATTACTGATAAAACGTCCTTTAGTCACATCTTGTCTTGTTTTCAGTGTGGCCAGGCAGAAAATAAGCAATAATACTTAAGAAACAAAATTTTCGAGAAAGAGCCCAAATACTAGAGTAGAATTTTAAATTTATGTAATCTAAATTTATTGTTTGATTTAAATCTGATTAGTTTTAAATAAAATGAATAATTAATGTATATAAATCTGGTAAGATTAAAATTTTAATCAGTCTCACATAACGTTTCACAAATAAATTCAAATCAAATTTATTCAAAGATATTAACTTCCACACTTTCAGAACATAACCTTTTTCAATATTGATACCGTTCCCTCTCATCCCCCAAAGTGGAAGCCTCATTCGTTAAATGCTTTCTTCTGATTAAAGCAGAATGGGAATTTGCTTTTACATGAGAAATGTCTGAACTTCGCTCTCTACTACTCCAGCATATCTCATGGTTTTCCTGCATCGCTTTCTCCATTCTTTTACAACCTTGCTATTGATTCGAGGCCGGAGATTTTGAAAAGTGTTATTTTTCGTTAGTGAATTAGAAAGGTAAGGTCCTCATCTTGTATTCATGCCCAGAATAAATAATTACGCTTTACATCCGATAAATCAATCAACCCAAAATTAAAAGCGAAATATTTAGGGGCCAATTACTCTCTATCTACTTTTCAATGACACGAGAATTTTGTGCAAAGCTCTCAAAATAGTCTAATTCTTCTCAAGTGAATGTTATCAGAAAGGTTTTATCTTCCTTTAAATGCTATTTTAGAAATATTAGGTTTAATCCTGAATATTTCTAAAATAGCATTCAAAGGTGTTATCACTAATGGCTGTAATAGTAGGTTATTGTGATAACTAAAGTTTATTTTGGAGTATCTAATTAATGTGTCAAAGTATTTTAAGTACCTTTAAAGTATTTTTGTATTTACAATTTTTATCACTAAATGGAAGGGATCATGTGTTCTAGAAACTGATTCTTTCACTTTAACGACCATATAATAATAAAATACGTGTATCAGTTAAACGACATATTTACCCAGAAATACCAGTGCGCTCTATATTCATTAATAGAACTGTTATCCAAAAATGTAGAAATCTTAACTTGGGACGTAAAAGAATTATTCTTTTGCAAGACATGCGCTAGTTGATATTTTACGTAAAATAAACCACGAAAGTTTGTTTTCAGTTTATGAGTTCGGAGACGAAGATGAAACTAATAGCAATGAATACATAATTTTCAGATTCATAGGCGATGTATCGAAAAGAAAATGAGGGAATACATACTGATCGATTCAAATTAGTTCGAAATGGATAAAGTATGGTCCTGTAAAATGGAGCAGGAGAGATCACACGATATTACAAATTCTACATATTTGTTTCATACTTTGAAACGATTAGAAAACGTAGCATTGGGAAATAGTACGCCTTTCTTTAACTAAGACAGGCAGATAGCCCTAGTGAGCCCTACCGTCTTTAACTAAGAATAAAAGAGTTGCGAAATGACATATTACCATATGATTCCGATAGCAGGATGGATTTTAGTTTGATTTTTCAAACTGTATGCGAAGATTTCGTTGCTATTAAATTGCTTATATTTTGCTCCAAAATAGCATAGTCTGTGTCAACACTTACCCTTAAAAACTTTGAATACGAAATCAAGAAATGAAGTATTTTTCTAGATTCAACGCAAATAGAAATACGTTAAATTGCCCTCATAGATTTTAATTGAAATTATTTAAGAAATATATGGGAAACCCTCTATAAAAAACTTGAAATAAATGTTCCTCCTTTTCTTAATATTTAATGGCATAAATAATCTAAAAGTGTTCATAAAATATATTACTAAGTTTCTCTCATAAGAGTTATGGGTATTCTTTCTGAAACTTAATTTCGGATTCCTTAAACAAATCACTGAATGACTAATGTTCTGTGAAAAAGTTTACAAATTTGAAATGAGATTCTAAAATAAACAATTAGGGAAGTTATAACTTTTCTGCGATTTATTTTAGAAATTCACAAACTTAATGCTTGTCGTTTCATTTTCGTGTCTATAGAAGCTAACATAATATTGAAATTCCTAATTATAAATTCTAATTAATAATTTAAATAGCAGTAAATTCACACAATATCGGATTATTTCTGATTTTTAAATAGTTTCCTTTATTGCAAGTCTCAATATTTTACTTTTTTCGCTAGCAAAGATTGTTAATTCTCCTTTTAATTTTCTTTTACGGACTGATATTCAGCCCTTTGTAAATGAAACTTAGCTTTGAGAAGATTCATTACAAGAAATGTGGACATAGTAGTTGATAAGTAATGCGGCCTAAAGAGTTGTTTAAACGAGGGATCCTGAGCTGGAATTATTTTATAAAATAGCCAGCGCATATCGGGAAAAGCATTACAAAATTTTAATGAAAATACTTTGTCACCACTACAATGCCAGTATAAATCCACAAGCTGTAGAGTAAACATAAAATTATGATAATAAGTAAAAATATTCTCAGATTTTTTACTTTAAATTCATACAGGCAATGTAAACAATAGCTTCGTGGTTTTCAATCTTTACTACTCCATTTTACTCCCACCACGTGACAATGTGTCATCCCCATTCCCCTTAGTATTGTATTTATTTATTTATTTATTTTATTTATTATAAATTTTGCATATCAATTAATAAGTGAAGCAAAAAAAATTAATCTCTTTTTGTTAAGGTATGTTAAAAAAAATACACATAAATTTAGGTTTCTTATAAAAAATAAATATGTTTTACTTATATTCTTCTTCTTGTATCAATTTTTACTATATTTAGTGAACATGAAAACGTAAACATTTCTATTGGCTTCCCTGCAGTTATATGAGTTTAAATTCAAATTTTTCAGCTTTTTGGGATTTCTTATCTGAAATCGAAAAATTTTCTCTCTGAGACCTAGAACTCCTCCTCTCCCCGCAAACACATATTTAGGCGGAATTTCCCACTTGTTGAGAAACTGTCTTATGTGACGACATCCCATATTTTATTCTTGGTGCATAAATCAAAGTTTTCTCAAACCATATGAGTGAATGTAAATAAATTTGTGAGAGAAGAAAAAATATACTGCTTAATTTCAAAAACTGAGCAAAATACTTTATTTAGATAACAGGCGCAAAAGTCGGTGAAACAAATAATCTGAGAAGCCCTTTCATTAAAATTAATGGAAAGTTCGTCCTTTTTTTAAAGTTTCGAAAATCATGTTTCTTATTCTCAGTTTCTTATTAGTTATTCAACGTTATTTAATACGTTCAATGCAACAAGATATACAGTCAAACTATTTGCTCATGATACCGTTTTATGCTCACGATAGCATGGAAATCTAAAAGAGAGCTAAAAAATATATAGTAGTAGTAGTAGGCGTCATAGACGCCTTTAGTAGGCGTCATAAGGAATGTGCTAATGCCTGACTTTTATTCGGGTTGTTTAATGTTCCCATACACTGTTTATGACGGTACCACGATTTCGGAACAGCCAAAATTAAATTTTCACCAAGGATCTTTTAATCCTTGCAAGATTAGAAAAAAGGGATGATACCTTGCCGTTGCAGTTACTAGAATATCTGAAACATTCTTTACAGAATTCAGAGCTATAGATCTGACAGGCATTCCATCATCCGAATGACCTGATTTGAGCTCTACTGAACATATTATCCTTATATTGACAAGAATTATCGTTCACAAAAACGAATAATGGCCGAAACCTTCTTAAATAAGAATCTATAAACAAGTTTTAAAATTTTGTTTTTGTTGCTTAGAGTGAACAGGTATCTTCTGAAAAAATGCGGTATACGCGTCCTTCATGACGCCAACCCACATTATCAAAAACGGCATGTTTTTCCACCTTTCGAAAGGAGACTTCGGATTTTTACTGGGAGGTTTATAGTCTTATTGATCGGGATAATCTTGACGAATTTGGGCAGTGATAGCTACAAACGTTTATAGAGACATTAGGTTATTTTGAAACAAGAGAGATGAAAAATGAGCAACGTCTTCGCCGGAACTCGAAACAGGGACCTCTGGAATACGCGTCGAGCGTGCTGGCCGCTACACCACGAAGGCATGGAAAGAAAGCTGGATAAATACCTTATACGTTTACCGGAACAACAAATTAGTCCACTTAGACAACATTTGCGAACATTTACATCAACATTTGTGAACATTTGCATCAACATTTGTGAACATTTACATGTGAGCTTTTGATCCTAAAGGGAAAATTACAATAGCAATATGAAGATGTATTAAGCTTCTCTAATAAGGTAAATGAATTTTTAACTTGAATTCTGAATTGAAGCATCTTGCTAAGTCCCATGATTTAACTCCGTTGTTTAAGCTTTGTCACACTTTTGATTCCAAATCAAACACAATGCTAAAACTCATTAACATTTAAATGTGCATGTCAAAGGAGAACAATACACACTTTCTTTAATATGCGGTATTTTGATATAGATACCAAGTAATTTAACTGGTTCAAAATTCGTTTGTAATGCAATTTAAAGAAATAATTCGTCTGAATCTGCCTATGAAGTAAAAACGGAATTTAAACAGCTGTATCCATCAATTTCAGTTTAAAGAATTCTTTTATCCGAATGCCGAATGTAATAAAGAATCCTGAATTATTTGGAGGGACAGCAGAGAACATGTTTATTCATTTGTATAAACAATAACGATGCGAAATATAAAAAGGTCATTTTTAAGATATTTAGAATACAAATTTCCAGTACATTTTAAGCGATGCTATGCTTACCATATTTTAGGAACAAGAATGCAAGACCACGGGCGTTCGTCGGAGGAAGCATGACGTAGCTGAAATCGAGTAAAATGTGTGCTTTTGGATTTATGTAATATTCTGCTTCATAATAAACTTGTAATCACCCCAAATTTTAAAAAACATTAAATAAAAATTTATTGATGCACTTATTTATCTTCAGTCTCCCTCCTGAAATTTTTTTGCGGATGCTGATGTCCAGAACACTTTATAAGAAATTAGAAACCTACAAAATATTCGCATGAGAACTAAAAGTTGGTATGAAGAAATATAAGGAAATCATCCAGCAAGAACAATAAAATATTCAGGATAATGAAAACCAGACTCCATACCTTTCGCAGCATGTCTAATCTGAAGATGCAGATTCTAAAATTCAACTAAAATAACTACTACCTAAGCTAAAACGTTTAGGTAGTAGTTATTTTAGTTCCAGTTTTGCATATTTCTCATAAGATAATATTTTCCTTAGAAATCTTTATTCGGTTTTATACGCTGAAAAATTCACTGCATGATTATTTGATTTTTAAGTATAAATTTTTTAATTTAAAACTGCCTTTCCTATTAATACCTCTAATTAATCTCTTTCTGAAGACCAAATACGGTCTCAAAACAAATGATTTCTGCTGGAAGTTTTGCATTTAGCAATCAAGTGATTAGCTAGATGGATAATTACTCACATTTCAAAGTCCCAGACACAGCCCTGAACGTACCTGCAAATTCTGGAAGTAGTGGTCATGAGAGAATTTAAGAAAACCTTCAAGAAGTCTTCATGAAAGCTTAAATTAATTTCATTTTTTGTCCAAATTTTGGAAAGTATTATTATACTTGAGCATCGTTTTATACGTTGAATGATCTGATCGCAATTTTACCACAAATCGAATTAATGTAAACTTTCCATAGAATATTAGTATAATTTCTACTGTTAGGAAAAATGATTTCAATGAATAGTAAACTTTCATTAAATGTGCCTTTATATAAAAAATAGATGTTAAGAAGCCTCGATATAAATGATAGAGATCCTAATTAACAAATTCTGGAGCTACTAAGTCCTGGTGCGTTCAAAGAGAAATTAAAAGTCAATAAAATTTATAAAATAAAGAACTTTACTTCACTGAATCGATAGGGTAAAGCAATGAACTCAAAAATGAGTAGTATTGCGTTTTCATTATACACAGTCCAGTCACATTAATGTGACCATCTGTCAAAAGCCAGAATAACCACCTTTCGCAGAGCGGACTGCTGCGAGACGTGCAGGAAGAGAGTCACATAGGTCCCTGAAAGTGTTCTCTGGGATGTTGAGCCATGCCGACTCTAATGCCGTGGCCAGCTGCGCTAGATTACGCGTTTGAGGATCCATGGCGCGAACAACTCGATCGAGATGGTCCCACAGATGCTCGATTGGGTTTAAGTCAGGTGAGTTTGCTGGCCAGGGGAGGACGGTAAACTCATCCTGATGCTCTTCGAACCACGCACGTACACTGGCAGCTGTATGGCACCTCGCATTGTCCTGCTGGAAGAT